>MU742529.1:31515-64589 GCA_026770625.1 Nicotiana glauca
AAAAACCCCCCAACCAAAAAAAAAAACAAATAATGTTGACCTGCTCATCATTTTTGAGAACATACTCAATAGTTTAAAGCCTTGCAAAGATGGAGGAAGGTTCCCAATTTCTTAAAAGATATGGATTAGAAAAAAAGAACCAGTATTATAAATTTAGTATATATATTGAACATAACTTTGGTTAATTAAAACATTAGTTATTTATTAAATAAACTCTCTTATGCTGAATTACTCATCCTTAACACGAATTTTTTTGGCTCAACATGCCGCAGTATGGATTCTAACAAATAAAGCATAGGTGCATTGCCACAAATAGCTTTAACTGAACTCATCAGCTACTTATCCCCAAAGCAGTATTATCATTCCAAATGGTACATTTAGTTTTCTATACTGATCATCTCAAGATTGGCACAGACTACAGCAATATGGTAAGTATACTTCAAGAAAGCCTTTCAATATTGTTTTTGTGTTATTGTTCAAGCGCAAAAGAGTCCAAAATTGATGTTGGTTCAGGTTCTGTCCAACTTGAATTGAATTCAACTTCTCTCTTTACCTTTCTTTTTCTCACACACACACATATACACAAAACATACATAAAAACACATGCAAAGGTCTATGTTACTAAAATAATTATTGATGTTGATAATGCATCTAGAAAAGAAGCATACTGTCTATCCTTAGGGATGGCAACATGTACATCTAAAATTATGGCTACTCAATATATATATATATATATTTTTTTGAGTAGCATGCACTTCAACGCTTTAACACAAATGGCTATGATGGCTAAACATTCAACTTTTTTATGAGAAGGTAGAGAAAATGGTGGCTAAACATTATAACACAAGACTCACGAGACGGTCCCAAAAGTAATTTTCATAAAGAGAGGAATCAGACACATTGATGCAAAAAAAAAAAAAAAAAATGCAGCTACGTACCTAAAGGGTTTCGAATCTCAACAAAGTCAAAAACACAATCATGCTACAAATAAAAGGCACATATCTTTTAAAACTATGTAAGTAGAGCGTTTTCTTTTGCTTACTTGGCCCAACAATCAGGTGGAGACAACTCAAATGGATAGCTTGTCACGGGAGCATTAGGACCCTCATATTCACTTTGAGCAGCATTCTCAGGATTGAGAGAGAATTGACTTTCACCAAAGAGTGATTTTTGGAACCCGTTTTCAGCACTACTAGGCAAGTAAGCACCAAGTGCCACGCCATTCTGGCAATTTCCTGCATAAACTGTTTGTGTAGAATGAGAGAAAGAAAGGACTTGATCATCCTTTTTAAACAGTGAAGCCATGGTCTTTGGAGGTGCAGGAGGGATTGTCTCTTCCATGTTTGATCTGTTAAGTTCTGGATTTAAAAGCCAGTTGGCTGGAGTACCAATTAAATTAAGACCATCTTGGCCAAGTGGAAAGCTATTCCACATCTGCCATGTTCCTGTATCATTTGCATTACTTGAAACATTCAATGGTGCCACATTGCGTACATCCAGAGCCTTAGGAGTGCGGGCAAAAAGAGAAGACTCAGCATGCATCTCCTCTTGAACACACAATCTTGCTATTGGAAACTTAACCGGAGATAGCTTGGTGACTTCAGAAGAGACGTTGACACCCTTTACAGGACATGGTTTGTCGAATCCTACATTTGACACAACCCCAACGTCAAGCTGAAAGTTATCAAGTGACTCAGAAACGGGTCCAAGCAATGAAGCTGGGTCTGGAACATAACAAGGATCTTCAAAAATCTCTGACTCCTCTGGTAATAACTGATCTGCACCATCTCCAACTAGAGGAATCAATGGTTCTGATGGTAATGGAAGAGTTGTACCACTACTTGTGCATCCAAGAGCAAAAGTAGATAAAGGAAAAGGTGACGGGAGTCCAAAGCTAATGGGGTTGTCAAAGGATTGTGTAGATGGAGGTTGGAAGGCATAAGTTGGTGTTTGAACTTCTGCTTGTGGCTTAACACATGGTCTGCTTATCACATTTGAAGTGGGGCGAGAAACCGCACTTGAGGGTGTGAATAACTGTTGCCATGATTTTTTAGGAGCTGTACATGGTTGAGGTTCAATAAGCACCTGTAACAAATATTTCAGGGTAAATATACATGTGGAACTGGGTAAATTACTGTTAGCCTATCGAAGATTCATTAAAAAGAGTATCTTTTGAAAAAGTTACATTTTTCCTGCACGATGCGAATTCTATCTTTCAGAATTATAGGTCAAGTGAACGAGATAATGATAGATCCCAAAAATTGAAATGACCATTGAAAATGCCACACCAAATTATAAGCTTCCGGAGAAAGTCTTAATTTTAGCGTAAGTACCAGGAGGATATTTGATGAAAATGAAGGCATAGATATAAGCAAGAGAAAAAGAAGATTTGACAGAAGACTTACCGGCTGGTTGATGCTCTTTTCGTCCCCATTTGTATTCACTTTTCCAGATACCCTGTCTGGCTGAGATACTTCCCTCCTCAAACCATGGGTTTGAAGATGATCCATGCCAGTCTTAGATTTGTGTTCTCTTGGAACAGTAGAAGTATGATTACTCTTTACAAAATGATCACCTCCAGTAAATGCTCTAGAAGATGTTAAAAGGGTACCCCTCATACTATCCAAGTACCGAGTTCCAACATTCCCATGGTTGTGATTGCTTTTCGAAGCACCCTTAGAACCATAAATAACTTCTGCATTATGTGCCTTAACAGTTTCTCGCCTATTTTTTTGCTGTTGCCTTCTATCACTCACATCACACGTGCTCCGCTCACTTCCCTTGCCTGCACTTTTATCCAGCTCTTCTGTATCTGAGTTGCTTTTGCTAGATGCCCTGTCTCTTTCTTTCCTCTTCTCTTGACGCCTCTTTTCTGCTTCTCTTTTACTGTCTCGTACCTTATCGGAGGGTGACACTTTACCATGTTCCTTCTCAGCTTCCATATGTTCCTCGCGCAATTTCCTGCGCTCTTCCACCAATCTAGCAACCTCCTCTCTTTGTTGTCGCTCCTCCTCCTCCAATAGCTCCCTCTCTAACCTAGCCTGCTTCTTCTCTTCTGCTTTTCTTCGAGCTCTTTCCCATCTACTCTCCTGAAAATTCCCCCCATTTTCCCTTCTCTTATCCAACATTGCTCTTTGCTCTGCATTCATTGAAGTATCATCATCTATGGAGGAACTAATCCTAAAAATACTCGTGCAGAGCCACATGATACTAGAGAAAAAATCAGTCAGAGCTTTGCAGGCTACAATAAAAACATGAGAATATGGCTTTTCTGCAAAACAATGCTCTCTATCGAAAAATCCACTGCCATTATTTCTCCAAGTGCTTGACTTCCCAACATAAGAACCCTTGACCCAATTCTCATCCTCTACTGAGTCCTGTCCACACATCGACCTATTGTCAGACCAAACCTTCCCATTTAATATCTTTCCACCTTTCCCAATTAAGTCTTTCAAAATCCCAGAATTCAGAAGCCCCAATCCTGACTTCACAGGCAAGTCAAGAACAGGTCTCTTCGATATATGCCCACAATATGAACACATAAACTTCCCACCACCGGGATTCTGATCTCTATACGGAGTCAAACAATTCCTACACCTCCTCGTTGCTATTTTCCTCAACTTCTGTATTTCAATAGCCAAAAGCCTCCTCCTCTCTCTAAGCCTAGCAATCCTTCTCACCCGCCAAGCTGACAACCAAGGCATCAAAACCTCATACCACAAAAGTGTAAACAGAAGCACCATTACACATGCAAACCTTGGCGACGTAATTTCAAACCGAAATGCAGGTGGCAATAGCTGTGATAGTGCCCATAACCCAATCAGTGGAATCACCAACCATGGCAACATGGTAGCTACCCCTCTAGACCACCTTTGTATCTGACACAATATACACATTATCCTCTAAACCCACAACTACCGTCCCCGTCTCGAACGACTAACAATAAAAATTTAACCAGAGTGACCTAAAAAACCCTAGTCTCTGAATTTCACTTAGTCAAACTATGTCAAAATATTCTGTTCTTCAATACTATTTGTCAGAAACCATCTATTTTCAACAGAATAAGCGGAATATAATCAGGATTAGATTGAAAGCTTGTGAACAGTATTGTGCTTTAGCTATCTAGCTAACTCAAAAGGGCAGGGAAGGAATAACTATATAAAGAAAAGAAGCTGGAATTAAGGTGCTCACGGAATTAATGCTCATCGGAGATTCATCGGCGACGGTCGGAGATGGTGTAATTTACCGGCAAAGAATGCTGTGACCGACTGTTGATTGATGACAGAAAATGGAGTGACGAGATAAGAGGAAGCTTAATGTTATATATATTCACAGTAGTTGAACCGGAGTGTTGGAATAAAACCGGGTTCATCTTATCAGACCGGTTGACCAGAAGTTATTTGCTACGCGGCGGAACTCAATTGAAGGTAAAATGTGGTCAAAAATCAACTCCATAAGTGCGCAGTACATAAGTGCATACTAAGAAAGTATCACCGTTACTAAAAGGCAATTTTTATATAGCAGTGATTAGACCGGCCATGTTTTATGGGATCGAGTGTTGGCCGGTTAAGAACGCACACATTCAGAAGATGCAAGTAGCGGAGATGAAGATGTTGAGGTTGATGTGTGGGCATACAAGGATGGATAAGATTAGGAATGAAGTTATTCGAGAGAAGGTGGGCGTGGCGCCCATGGAGGACAAGATGTGAGAAGCAAGACTCAGATGGTTCGGGTACATTCAGAGGAGGAGCACTGATGCACCGGTGAGAAGTTGTGAGCGACTGGCTGTGGTGGGCACGGGGAGAGGTAGAGGGAGACCTAAGAAGTATTAGGGAGAGGTGATCAGGCAGAACATGACGCGACTTAGGATTACTGAGGACATGACCCTTGATAGGGGATTGTGGAGGTCGAGCATTAAGGTTGTAGAATAGGGGGAAATTAGAAATATTTCTATAATGTATTTGAGTGAGACTAGACAGTTAAGAGTTAGGCTTAGGATGCTACTGATGCGGGGCTTTATGTTCTAGATATTAGTATACTTTCCTCTTTCTCGTATTCCCTATATCCTTATATTGTTATTATTTGTTATTTTATGTTATTTTATGTTATGTTGTCTATTTTATGTCATTTATTATGTGTCTATTGCTAGTACTAATATATCGTCACTTATTTCTGTCACTTGTTTCCTTCTTCAGCCGAGGGTCTCCTGGAAACAGCATCTCTGCCCCTCGGGGTAGGGATAAGGCCTGCGTACATATTACCCTCCCCAGACCCTACTTGTGGGAATATACTGAGTTGTTGTTGTTGTTTATATAAATATTGAATATGAAAAAGAATTTACTGCAAAATACTGTCTAGTTGTGTCGTTTGTAATCTTTCACATAATAAGAGTGGTTTAATTTTATTAGCCAAAAAAAAGTGGTTTAACTTTACTACCTCTTATATTTGATAAAAGATTTTTTAAATAAAAAGAAAGTAAAATGTTATTGGATCAAGTTTCTGAAATCTTGTAAAATAATGTACTAAAGTAATGAGGTAAATCTAGAATATTGTGCAAAAGTTTCAAATTGTAATGAGGTTGCCGAATGTGTCCGACAACCTGCATAGGAGTCCGACTATATCTAGATTCGTGCTGCTTAGGGCCTTATTTGGGGGGAGTGCAAGATTTTACCACTCCCAGGCCTTGAACAAAATTCCTCTGATTAAAGGAAAAACAGATCCATTTATTGCATCACATCCTTTGGTGGTAACTGGTAACGGATGGACTAATTAAACTCCATCATGTCAGAGCTTGTCTATGGCATTTTTAGGCAAAAAAACTCAACCATCATTTAACATGACATCTGGTAATTTGTTTACTGCGAAAATGGTAATAACAACTAAATTTGTTGATGGAACTCCAAAAATACGTGATCTATTTTTATACTAGTTGCTAAGCAATTGGTGTTATGTACGTGAGACTTAGAAGCTAAATAGGAGTTAGAGATAAGGTAATAATCAAATCGAAAGGTTAACAATCGGGGTCTCGAGCTTGTCGATTAGGGGACCTTGAGGTCGGTTCTGTGGCTCGATAGTGAGTTATCGAGGGCGATCGGGGTATGACTAACAGTTATAATAAAATTAACGAAGGCTCCTTATGGCCAATGATAAGCAATAAATGATGAACAAGTATGAAAATAATAAATGAAAGCAATAATAACAATAAAGTATGCTAGAAAGCAGAGAGAATGTTCTTGTATATTCGCGCGGAGTAACTGAAGCAGCAGAAGGTTACAAAATGACAAGGATCCTCTTTATACAGGAGGGGAATCCCAACACAATACAAAATGCATTAATTACAAAGATATGGAGATGGGACAACTAAATGACACCCTGATTCGGCTTCCTAGAGCCTAACGTCTCTTGATAGAGATCCTCGAGGTCGGGTACCGTTTTGGGGTTGGTGATAATGTCGTTGGCCTTTTAGGCAGGAGGATTGCCGCCACTTTTTCCATATATAGGGTCATTTGTGCCCCTTTGGAGATCCCATTATTTTAAGCGGTTACCTTTCCTTTTCTGCGTTGATCTTTTTGGTACTTCAGTACTAACGTACTTGCATAAATTCTTGCTCTAGCTCTCTGATTTTGCCACCTCCATGACTACTACATCGGGGTCTGTTCGCCAGAGAGGGGAGAGTTCCGCCTCCGGTATCCAGGACCAACGAGAGCGTATCTCGAAGATTGCTTCTTTGGTAGGAGAAGAACACCTTGGGTTAGTGAGAAAAGACTCTGGCTAGAGGGAGAAAGTAGTGTTGCAGATACTTTCCCCGAATGAGGGCATCATGGATCGTGCCGATGGATTTTGGATGTGTACATGTATCCCTTCACATTGGGTCCACTTGATAGGGTTGTGCTAGATTTCTATTCAATGTATCGAATTACCTTGGCGCAAATCCATCCGTCATTTTGGCAGATAGTGTTGATGATGAGATTTTTTTGGAGAAGGCGGGGCTTGACTTCACGCTCAGTCCTCTTATCAAGTTGTATCGGCCATTTCATCATCGGGGCCTGCTAACCCTGCGATGTCGGTCGACCACGCCCTTCATCATTGATGATGAGAAAGATGGAGATCGGCAGTGGATGAGTCGATTTGTCTAAGTCCGGACAGCTGACATTATCCTTGTGGAGCTCATGCCATTCCCTGAGGAATGGAACTATGCACATAAGTAGTACCTTCCGTGCCTTCTGTGTTTTGCTTGTGGCGAAAGCTGATTTCGTAACTGTGCCATCTTTTCTTCTTTTGCAGCGGTTGCATGGGCGCTATGTGTTGATCAAGATATGCTGGATTGGGTTCGAAAGTTGGCGACCCACTCGACTTATAACGAGCGCATGTAGCGAGCTGTGTCCCGGGGTAGATGGGGAGCAAAACATCATGGTGCGTGTTGTGTTATTTTTTCCTTTACCTTCCTTCATTTTGAAAGGCAATTTCCCTTTTTACGTGTTAATATTGTTGTTGTAGGAATCGGAGAGCCTTCCGAGACGAGGTCGCACTCCTTTGAAGAGGGGGAAGGGTCGCTAGCCTCCGAGCTAAAGAATGACAACAATAAGCGGGAGATGCTTCTACAGGGCGACGATGTCCAAAGTAGGCGAGGCTGGACCTGGGCTCCGGAGCGGAAGCATCATCCGAGTTTGTCGTGCCCGTGGTTCCCGGTTTTGGAAAGGTGGTGTCTTTATTGCTACCACCTTCCCTTTCTGTTGATAGTGCTTTGAGGGATATTAGAAACTCAAGGGTCACATACTCCGAGCAACCGTGTCTTGACCAGAGTCAATTCTTTAAGAGCTGAGGAAGTTAGGTTAACATACGCACGTTCGGCTTTTGAGGAAGCCCAACTGCTTCACCTCGTGGTGAGTTTCGACATAGGCCCTTTGAATTTTGCGTCTTGCCTTCCTTAATGGGTTTTTTGTTTTAGTCCTTCAGCAAACTTAAGTCTGGGCTGCTTCATTATGAAACCACGCTATGGGAAGCTCTGGATAATGAGATATCCCTTAGGCTACTTTGCGATGAAAAGGAAGCCGAGCTGGAACACTTGCGGTATGAGGTGAGCCAAAGCTTGAATTACGAGAGCTTCTTGAGGGAGCAGGTAGCTTTCCGTCCCAAGTGAGTATGCGCCCCGCCTTCTGACTTCTAATGCTAACACTTAGTTTATTTCAGCTGCAGAAAAGGACGGAGGCCTTGGAGCGTCTTCGGGATGAAGCCAGCCGAGCTAAGAGTGAACATGATGAGCTAAGAGCTCAGGCGGAGGTTCAATCTCTAGAGGAAGGGGATGCCCTAGATAAAGTTCCCACCCATGAGGCCTAACTCCGCTTAGCCCGTGACAATTTTTCGGCTCAAGAAGATGTGATTGTGAAGCTCTAATCCGAGCTTTCAAAGGTAATGTCCGAGATCGTTGATGTTCGGGCCGAAGCTGTAATGAACCGAACTAAGGTTGACCAGGAGATGGCGGTCTATTTAAAGGATGCTACTGATGCTTAAGCTGAGTTGAGAAGGATCCTAGACTGTGAAGAGAGGATCAAAGAGTATGCTCGTTGAAAATCTCAAAGGAAGACTCTCGAGGTGATCTGTGCTAGGGGTTTTGTTCTCTTGGAAGAGTTGGCGTGAGTGAGGGAGGATGAGCGTGATGCTCGGTTGCTTCTATCTGACGCCGAAAAAAGCGAAGATGAGGCCGATAGGCCATAGCCCTTAGGGGGAGCGTAGATTTTTGCCATCTGTATGTAGTATTTTCAAAGCATGTTTGTAGATGGAGATTGCGTTTTTCACATTTGTGTATAAAGAAAACCTTGCGGCTTTATTTTTTCTATATCTCTTTATGTCTCGAATTTGGCCAGGTGAACTGGTCTTTGATTTGGTAGGAATCCTTGGATTCGTGATATGGCCCTAGGGCTCATTAGGCCGGCTCGTAGGCTCTTGCGCGCCCTATCGATGTGACCTTTTTTGTGTAAGCTGGCGATAATGGCTCTTATGCTTTTGCCCTGGGGCATTTTTAGTTAACTGTTTTGGGTTCAATCTCCGAATTGGGTTCCCACTCGAGCTCGTTCGACCCTCAAGTTTTCAGGTTTGCATGGGCTGGCGATAATGGCTCTTACACCTTGGGTCGAAGCGACCTCTTATGTGTAAGCTGGCGACAATGGCTCGTATGCTTTTAGGTCGAAGCGACCTCTTATGTGTAAGCTGGTGTTTGAACTCTTATGCTTTTTGCCCTGGGGCATTTTCAGGTAACTATTTTGGGTTCAGTCTCCGAATCGGGTTGTGACTCGAGCTCGTTCGACCTTCAAGTTTCTAGATTTGTGTGGCTTGGAGACAATGGCTCTTACGCCTTGGGTCAAAGAGACCTTTCATGTGGGCTTTATTTTTACCTTGTTAAGGACTTTTTGCGATGATTTTTGCCCGACTCTTCGACGGTTCGGGAAGAACCTCGATTACGAGTCATTTTATGGCGATGATCAAGCACCTCGGGAGGTTTGGCTCAGAGGCTGAGTTTCTCAAAGTCTATGATTTGGAGCCGACATGGTTGAAGCTCTTTTGCCTATGTAGAGGATAGCCTATTTAACTGATTCTTTTTTAAGTAAATTCGAAGTAATTAAAGTCCCGTGATTTTGAAGCGACGGTCGAGCATCCCCAATCGCGTTAGTTTGGCTGGTACAACCTTATGACCGTAGTCATTTGTGCTTGGACAGAGCCATTTTTTATCCCAAGTGAGGTAGTTTGGGTGTCTATATCGAGGGTATGCCTTTTAGGGGTCTTACAAGTTCGATATATAGCCTAAAGTTTGAGATTGGATTTACGCCTTTAGCAACGTCTTACAAAATTTCCATGCCTTTGAGGTCTTACAGTTTTTAGATACTTGGTACAAGTATGGTTCATGCCTTGCTTGAGGTCTTACAGATGTTGCCACTTGGTACAAGTGTGGTTCATGCCTTGCTCAAGGTCTTACAGACACTGTTGCTTCCTTATGTAGGTCTTACGAGACCGAGTCTGCTGCTCGGTGACTTATGATCTCGGGTTTTTCAATGAATAGAGATTGGCAACAGTCCCCAAGTTATTGAGGGTGTTCTAGCTTGGGAGACATTACTTGTAGGCTTGGTATTGCCTCGTTGAGGACTTACGATTTTGGCGATTCTGACCCTGAGGTCATGCGATTTTTTGAGATTTTGGTGCCAGTCCCCGAGTGTTCGGGACACTTTCGGCCTTGGAGTCATTTCGTGATTTTCATGTTGCCTCGCTGAGGGCTTATGAGTTTGGAGTCCCAACCCGGAGTTTGTTCAATTGTTGAATTGTCGACGCTAGACCCCGAGTGTCCGGGACGTTTTGATGGAGGAATTATTTTTATGAAAATGCTAAGTTTCTTTTGGAGCATTAAATGCTTCGACAAAAGGTATTCTTCGATTACTTGGTACAAGTATATATGTTTTCGATGTTGGGGGTCTGGCTATACGGACACGGTTTGTTGGACCGTTTGGCCCGGTACATCATTTTCCTATTGGGACCCCATTTGGCATTTCTTGGTTTTTCTGATGAATGGCCTTCTAGGGGGATGCCCCGCAGTGTTCAAGTTTGATCGCAAAAGAAGCCTTGAATACTTGTTGAGTTTTCCTCAGGTAGCATGTGGGTGTTGCCTTGTTAAAACCTTGCCGGTAAAAATCCTTTTCGGGATAAAAACTCAGCAGAAGGAAAAGAGTGCAGCGAATGCTTTAAAACCTTAAGGTCTTCGAGCTGGATTAGTGTTTTGACTGCTTCAATCGGGCGCCTGCATAACGATTAGTGCAAAATATAAAATGATAAGGGAGATGGTTATACCTTTAGTGTGTGATGTGGCGGTGATGTTGCGAGGTCTTATATGTCCCAGTTGCTTGCGATGAGGATGAGGTACGGTCCTCAGTTTTGCGTAACTGGGCTTAATCGAAGATGTAGTTTGATTACCCTTTGGTTCTTTCGCAAGTGGAGGTATTGGTGTCGGTGCTACATCGTGCACCACGAACATTTCCCTCGCTGCATGTTGTTCCCGTAGATGTTTTTAATCCCATCCTTTGTCGGGAATTTCATCATTTGGTGGAGGGTGGAGGGTACTGCTCTCAAGCAGTGTATTTATGGTCTCCCGAACAAGGCGTTGTACCTCATGTCTCCTTTGATGACATGGAATTTGACGTTCTGGGTTATGCCGGCCATGTTGACCGGGAGGGTGATTTCTCCTTTTGTCATTTCGCTTGCCATGTTGAATCCATTGAGGACTCGGGTGGCGGGCATGATTTGGTCAAGTAGTTCGAGTCGCTATATTACCCTCGACCTGATAATGTTGGTCGAGCGACCTGGATCCACGAGTACACGTTTTACTTGAAATGTATTTACGGGGAAAGATATTACCAGCGCGTCATTGTGAGGTTGAGACAAGGTCTCAATGTCTTCTTCATCGAGCGTGAGGGCAGCCTCGGGTATGTATCCCCAGGTTCGCTTTTCTCTAGTGATGGATATTTTTTCCTTCTCATCACGGGTTCCTGTGGAGTATCAACGCCTCCCAAGATCATGTGAATGATATGTTGCGGCTCGCTCGTTTTGTTCTTCTTGGCCGCCTCCCTTTCTCGAAACTGGTTTTTGGCTCGATCGCTTAGGAATTCCTGGAGATGACCCTTATTGAGTAGTCTGGCTACTTCCTCTCGGAGCTGGTGGCAATCCTCGATCCTGTGGCCATGTGTGTTGTGAAATTCACATATTAAGTTATGATTCCTTTGTGAAGGATCCGATTGCACAGGCCTGGGCCATTTGGCGTCTTTGATTTTGCTGATGGCGAAGACAATATCCGATATATCAACATTGAAGTTGTATTCTGACAAGCGAGGTGCCTCTACTGGTCCTGCATTCCTGTCGTACCTGACTCTATTGATGAGTCCCCAAGGGTTCTGTCCCCGGTCTATCCTTCGATCGTTGCGAGGTGGGTTACGCCACGGAGCGTTCCTTCTATCCTCGGTGTATGGCTAATATCTTTCCTTGTTTGGTTTTGGCTCCTTTGCTAGAAGCCTGCATGGGTATACCGAGCCCGAGGCGGGCCCCAGTTGGTCGTCCTCGACCCTGATTTTTGACTGATATCATTTATGAATATCCAACCAAGTCACGGTGGGATATTCGATCAGATTCTCCTTCAGCTGCTTCGAAGACACCGAGCTTCTCTTATTCAGACCTTGAGTGAAGGCCTTACTGCCCAGTCATCGGAGACCGGTGGTAGTTCTATTCTTTCCATTTGAAAGCGAGATACAAATTCTTGCAGTATCTCGTTTTCCCTTTGCTTGATTTTGAAGACGTCGGATTTCCCGGTGGCCACCTTGATGGCCCCAGCATGCGCCTATATGAAGGAATCTGCTAACATGGCAAATGAGTCTATAGAGTTTGGGGCCAAGTTATGATACCACATCATCGCCTCTTTAGAGAGCGTTTCCCCAAACTTTTTCAGCAGGACGGACTCGATCTCATCGTCCCTTAGGTCATTGCCCTTTACTACGCAAGTGTAAGCGGTAACGTGTTCATTGGGGTCCGAGGTACCATTGTATTTCAGAAGTTCCGACATTCTGAACTTCTTTGGAATGCGCTTCGGGTCTACTTCCTGTGGGACCAACTTCTGTACGAACTTCTTTGAGTCCATACCCTTCAAGATCGGGGGCGCTCTTAGAATTTGGTCGACATTGGAGTTGTAAGTCTCGACCTTCTTATCAATGGCTTCTATCATTTTCTCACCTAATTCGATCCTTCTTGTGAGGTCCTTGAGCATCTTTACGATGATGGGATCGGCTATCGACCCATTATTGCTCGATCTCTCTGGTACCTGTTCGGCCAGGGGAGCTGTCCCCGGTACTACTGTGCTAGGAGTTTTCCGGTGACTTTGCAGCTGAGCAATAGCCAGCTGTTGTGCCTGCAACATTTCAAAAATAACATTAAAGCCAACCTCCCGTTCTTCCCGAGCTGGGGTTTTCTGGGCTTCTTATTGGTCGCCTCGGTGTACGCTCCTGTTAGTATGAGAGCTTATTTCGACGTGTCGAGCGTCGCACGAGACTTCGTCCACCGAAATTGGTCCTGGTGCATTTTGAAGTTTTGTGGTGGCTCCCCAACACTTGGAACAGCCATACCA
The DNA here is from genome assembly GCA_026770625.1 of Nicotiana glauca. Taxonomy (NCBI): domain Eukaryota; kingdom Viridiplantae; phylum Streptophyta; class Magnoliopsida; order Solanales; family Solanaceae; genus Nicotiana; species Nicotiana glauca. The sequence goes on from MU742529.1 coordinate 44,666, forward strand.
TTCTCTCTTTGATTCTCAAGATTGTTGTTTATCGAATCGGACATTCTGACCTGAAATCAAAGATCTTTGGATAAGAAAAAATGTGAAAGATAACTTGCGTTGTGTAATGAACCAGCAAGAAAATAATCAATATTGTTTTTAGCCCCACGGTGGGCACCAAAATGTTTACCGCGAAAATGGTAATAACAATTAAATTTGTTGATGGGACTCTAAAAATATGTGGTCTATTTTTATGCTAGTTGTTAAGCAATTGGTGCTATGTATGTGAGACTTAGAAGCTAAATAGGAGTTAGTGATAAGGTGATAATCAAATCGAGAGGTTAACAATTGGGGTCTCGAGCTTGTCCATTCGGGTACCTCGAGGTTGGTACCGTGGCTTGATAGTGCGTTATCGAAGGCGGTCGGGTTATGGCTAACAGTTATAATAAACTTAACGAAGGCACTTTACGGCCAATGATAAGTAATAAATGATGAACAAGTATGAAGATAATAAATGAAAGCAATAATAACATGAAAGTATGTTAGAAAGAAGAGAGAATGTTCTTGTATATTCGTGTGGAGTAACCGAAGTAACAGAGGGTTATAAAATGACAAGGATCCCCTTTATATAGGAAGGGAATCCCAACATAATATAAAATGCATTAATTACAAAGATATGGAGATGAGACAGCTAAATGACACCCTGATTTGGATTCAGAGTAGACCAGCAGACTCTGTCAGCCCTAGGCGTGTGCCTTGGGAACTCCCCATTCCTACCATTACTGTGATCATTGCTACCATGAGGTCGAGCGTCGATGGCCCTCGAGGGAGGATACTCTATCGTGGCATCAAGACTTCGAGGTGATCTTCCGAAGTGCCTTAATGACGAGAAATTGGACCCGCCGATTTCGACGTATACATAATTAATGTTATGATAAACAATAATCAATATTCATATTTTCTACTTGTATTCTTCCTTACGCGTGCAAGGCGTGTTAATTTATGGTTTTATTGTTGCATTAAAATATTAGCTTACAGTAGAATTATATCGTCTCAATGTATTAAATTATCATAGTTCTTCTTTTTAATTTCGTTGTATGTTTTATTCAGGATTACACAAGTTGTGCTCTGTGATAACAAAACTTTAATTTCTATTAAATTCAAAATCCAATTGAAGTAAGATACCTTTCTTGTAAGGACCCAATCGGTCATTTTGCTTTTTAGAACCCCGTTCTCCCAAATAAAACTTTCCGTGCTTGCTTACGACCTGCGGGAATGGTTATTTCAGGATTTGGAAGAATTTGGGTTTATATATGCTCATTTGATTTCTTAAGAATTTTTTAAAAGGCTAAGTTTGACTTTGGTAAACAATTTTAGAAAACGGGCCCGGATTCGTGTTTTGGCGGTCCCGGAGGGTCCGTGGGAAAGTATAGGACCTAGGCGTATGCTCAAAATCGAATTCTGAGGTCCCTAGGCCAAGTAATGAATTTTTATTAGAAATTGTTAAACTGAAATTCCAAGGATTTAAAGTAAATAATGATTTATCATGTTGGTATCAGGCTCGTGTATTAGTTCCGGAGCCCAGTACAGGTCCAATATAATATTTAAGACTTGCCCGCAAAATTTAGTGTCAATCCGAGTAGTTTAAGTGTGTTTAGGCTCGTTAGAGGAGAATTAAGAACTTGAAGTTCATAAGTTTGATTCAAATGGTTTTAGGGGGTGATTCTTAGATTTAGAATTGTTTCGGCGTTCTGAAGGTTCGAGCAGGTCCATTTCATGATTTCGGACTTGTCGGTATCTTCAGACTGGGCCTGGGAGCCCCGAGCATCAAACGGACGAGGCTCGAGTGAAGTTGAAAAAGTTGGGAAGTGCTGAAGCTGCTGCTTTTGCCATACCCGCACTTGCGGTTGGTCGGCCGCAGGTGCGGGACCACAGAAGCGGCCATTCCCTCACAGATGCGACCAAGGCTGGCCAGGCCCAAAACCACAGAAGCGGCTCCCAAGCCACATAAGCGACCCCGCAAAAGCGGCTCCAAGACTGCAGAAGCGGTCCCAGCCCGTTTGGCCAACTTCCGCATGTGCGGTCTCTTCCTCACATATGCAGTCCTTTGACCGCAGATGCGGAAATCGCTGAAGTAGTAAGCTTTATTTATTACGGGTTCTAAGTCCATTTTTGCCATATTTCACTCCTCCATTGGGCGATTTTAGAGCTTTAGAGAGAAGACCTTCACCTAGCTTCTTGAGGTTAGTTATTCTACCTATTTCTAGTTTAATACTTGTGTCTTAGGTAGATTTAAACACTAGTATTAAGGTGAAATCATGAGGTTAGAGCAAAAACCTATGGTTTTGACAAAAGTTGGATTTGACCACGAAATTTATTATTAAATGAATTAGAAATCATATATTATTAATCCTTGGGTTATGAAGAACAACTTCCCTTGAAAAATTTCAGAATCGGGGCACGTGGGCCCGGGGTCGAATTTTAGGAAACTTGTGTTTAAGGGTGGGGAATTGCTTAAATAGTTAGAATATGATCTTGTAAGCTTGTATTGACTAGTTCCTACATCGTTTATCTAGTTTTGGATCATTCGGCTCCAAATTGAGAGTTCGAGCTCGTTCTTGGTATTAGAAGTGCACTTTGGAGCGAGGTGAGTCTCCTATCTAACCTTGTAAGAGGGAATTGTCCCCATAGGTGATGTAATCTAATAATTTTCTATTAAATGCGGGTGCTACATACACACTAAGTGATGGGAGCCCGTGCGTAACTAATATTGTGCTAAGTTTGGGTAGTTTAGGACCCAAAATCATGCTTTATGTGGTATTCTTGCAACTCTATGTTTAATTTGGTAGTTTAATCATGGTGATTACGATAAATAAGATTAGTTAAGAGGAACATGACCATCCTTGGCTTCTAAAAGAGAAGAAGATAATTCAATGAGTAATTGCTCCTCGGTTATATGTTATTGTCTGCCTGTTGATGTGTTTAATTATATGTGACCGCATCGTTCAATTCGCGAGTGGGGTAATAGATGCATCTATGGTTCATGTCGTTCGACCCTTGGCAGTGCACAATTTACTTTATGTTGGATAAAGTCGTATGACCTCGGCACTATTTGTGCCTACTTACCCAGTATTTTCTATGATTGAGTTTATTATTTTACCTGAGATGGAAGTTGCCAGCGGTGACATTACTTAGGAGAGAGTTAGTTCTTGCTACGTACTGCTATTCATTTGTTTTTATCCATGTACAGTATAATTCATATCTCATATTATTTAACCCTAGTAAGTGTCAAGTCGACTTCTCATCTCTACTTCTTCGAGATTAGACATGATACTATCTAGGTACATATTGTTTATGTACTCATACTATACTTCTGTACTTAATGTACAGGATCTGAGGCAGGTACATCTGGCTATCAGTCTGGTGCGTATCTTTGAGCCTATTTCGAGACTTCCACAGTGAGTTGCTCCCTTCCTGTGCCGTTCAGTAGCTTGATGGAGTTTCTCTTTATTTATTTTTGATGTATATTCTATTTCAGACAGTAGGATAGGATTGTTCTTTTGTATATTCTACTAGTTGCCCATAACTTGTGACACCAGGTCTTGGCACACACATTAGTTGACCATTATTTTGGGAATTGCATAATTATTTTGGGTACCTTACTGGTTATTACTTGTTTTTAACCTTAATTTAAGAGATTTCTTAAATTAATTGGCAAAGGTAAAATGAGAACTTATTTATATTTTCGCGTTGGCTTGCCCGGCAACGGTGTTGGGTGCCATCATGACCTATTGTGGAAATGGATCGTGACATTTTTGATAATTCTCTATCATGAACATATATAAATAATATATCCATCTAACAATTTCTCATTATAATGTAGAAGAAGTAAAAAATGCCAAATTATCATTATCCTTTCTGATGTCATTTTTCTCTAGGGATTTTTTCTTCCGATACAATATCTAAAATTTATTTACCAAATTAATTTTAATTTTGTATATTACCTTCCCTAAACAAGGATTACTTACAAATTATGTAACGACCCGACTGGTCGTTTTGCATTTTCAAACCGTTCCCTTAAATAATACTTTTCACACTTGCTTTAGCTAAATTATGACTTGCGGGGATGGGTGGTTCGGAAGTTAGAAGAGTTCTGAGCGAGATTAAGCCTAGTTGCTTCTTTAAGTTCCTTTAAAAAGGCCAAGTTTGACTTCGATCAACATTTTGGGGAAACAGACCCGAAATCGTGATTTGACAATTCCTGAGGGTCTGCGAGAAAATATGGGACCTGGGCATATTACCGGAACCGAATTTCGAGGTCCCTAGCCCGCGTAATGAATTTTTATGTAAAACTATTAAGTTTAAGTTTCAAAGAATTAAATAAACTAAGAAAATATTGTTTTCATAGGTATCGGTTTCGGATTTCGATTTCGAAACTTGGTACAAGTCCGAAATATCAGTTAAGACCTACCCGTAAAATTTGGTGTCAATCCGAGTAGTTTAAGGGCGTTTTGACCCGTTGAAGGAGAATTAAGAACTTGAAGTTCAATGAATTGATTCATTTGGTTTTGGGGGTTGATTCCTCGATTTAGCGTTGTTTTGAGTGTTTTGAGGGTTCGAGTAGGTCCGCCTCGTGATTTCAGACTTGTCGGTACGTTCGGGCTGGGCTCGGGAGCCCCGAGCGTCAAATGGTCGAGGTTCGAGTGAAGTTGAAAACTTGGGAAAAACTTCATCTGCTGCTTCTGTCATAATCGCTTCTGCAGCTCTTGGACCGCAGAAGTGGTCATTTTATCGCAGGAGCGGAAGGGGCCAAGTCCAGGGGAAACCGCAGAAGCGGACCCCTGACCGTAGAAGCGGTCCATCCGCCCCAGGCCCATAACCACAGAAGCGATGGGCTTTCTGCCTAAGTGGACCCCGCAGAAGCGAGTTAGAGACCGCAGAAGCGGCCTAGGCCCCCTTGGCCTTTTCCGCAAAAGCGGCCCACTTTTGCAGAAGCGGGATTACCTCCGCAGAAGCGAAATCGCTGGGGACAGAAGCTCATTTAATACGAGCTCAAGCTCATTTCTTCCACATTTGTTTCAACGCTTAGGCGATTTTGGCGATTCCAAAGGGGGAGTTTCCACACATCATTGCAAGGTAAGGAATCCCCTCTCACTTTTAATTCAAATACATAAACATTAGGTAGATTTAACACTAAAACTTAGGTAAAATTCAAGAGACTAGAGTTAGACCTAGGGTTTAACCAAAACTAAGATTTAATCCTATAATTTGCTATGAAATGAACTAGAAATCATATATTTGTGATTCTTAGGTGATAGAGAACAACTTCCTTCGAAAGGAATATTGGAATCCGGGCACGTGGGCCCCGGGTCAGAATTTAGGAAACTAGTATTTATGGTTAGGAAATTGTTTAAATAACTAGAATTCGACCTCGTAAGCTCTTATTGACTAGTTCTTGCTTATTTTAATTAGTTGGTGCTCGTATGGCTACAAATTGAGGGTTTGGGCATATTCTTGATATCGGAAGTGCGCTTCGGAGCGAGGTGAGTCTCCTTTCTAACCTCGTAAGAGGGATTTGTCCCCTTAGGATTAATGTTTGAGTGTTTGTTGCTAAATGCGGGGACTACGCATGCGTTAGGTGACGAGAGCCCGTGCTTAGCTGCTACAATGTTAAATGTCCAGGTAGCTTAGGACCTACAACATGCCTATTAAATATATCTCTTGTGTTAAATTGTTGTTAAGAACACCTAGTGTGTACTAGAAACTTAAAAAGGGGATATGAGCATATTTCTATAGTTAATTGAATTTGAATTGGTATTTTGACCATTTATGTGTCATGTGTGTGAACTTGATATTTTATCCTTATTTGTGGACTGGGCCGATCGCCTCGATATGAATAGATGCATCTATAGGTGCGTCGTCGACCCTCGGCAAGTGCACCGTTTATTTCTGTTGGTTTGGGTCGTCGCCTCGGTATTATGTGCGCATGTTAATTATGGAAAAGCTTATACACGCTTTGTGTTGCCATTATCTCATATGATGAACTATAAACTTGATGCTGTAAGATTCTTGACTTATACCACCTGCTATAAACTGTTGATACGTGTCCCATGTTTTGAATACATCATACGTACATATATATATATATTAATTGACCGTAGTAAGTATTGAGTCGACCTCTCGTCTCTACTTCTTCGAGATTAGACGGGATACTTACTGGGTACATGTTGTTTATGTACTCATGCTACACTTTTGTACTTAAATGTACAGGATTTGAGGCAGGTGGATCCGGTCATCACTCTGGTGCATATCAGTGAGTGCATCTGGGACTTCTACGGTGAGCTGCGCTCCCTCTTTGCCGATCCGCAGCCGAAGAAGTCTTCCTTGTATTTTTGTTGTTTCTGTCTATCCTGATTCAGACAGTAGGATAGGGTATTATTCATGTTATGTATATTCTACTAGTTGCCCGTAGTTTGTGACACCAGGTTCTGGTACACACACTGTGGTAGACGTTATTTTGGGTTGTATAACTGTCTTTTCATTTTATTGATCCCTACTGGTTTATGACTTTAATTTGGGAAAACTTCTATCATAATGGTTTTTAGGAAGGGTAAATTGGGATTTAATTATTCTTCCGCATTGGCTGGCCTGACAAATGGTGTTGGGCGCCATCACGACCTATTATGTAAAATGGGTCGTGACAACATGGTATCAGAGTCAGGTTCACGTAGGTCTCACAAGTTACGGTCAAACCTAATAGAGTCTTGTAGATTGGTACGGAGACATCTGTATTTATCTTCGAGGGGCTATAGGGTTTTAGGAAAGACTACTCTTCATTCATTTTCCATCGTGCAGTGGTCAGTATACTAAATTTCCTCTTGTATTCTCTCACAGATGGTAGGGACTCATACCGCCGACGTTCCGGACCCGGGAGTAGCTGCTCCCCCCGTCGCCAGAGGCCGAGGTAGAGGCCGGGGGAGGGCACCGGCCATGGTAGGGGACGAGGGCGTCCCAGAGCTATTCCAGTTGCACCACCAGCAGACCATGCGAGGGATCCCACTATTGAGTAGCAGGGCGAGGTGCCCGCAGCTGTGCCTAATCCGGCAGATTTCATGACTGCACCGGGATTTCAGGAGGGCATGGGCCGTATGATTCGGTTCATGGAAACCATGACTCAGGCTGGGTTATTTCCAGCAGACCCAGCTGCTTCGCAGGCAAGAGGGGGAGCACAGACCCCTACTGCTCAGGCTCCAGTTCATGTAGCTGCGGTATATTAGACACCGGGTGCACTACCCGCAGAGGGAGTTTAGCCAGTTGCTGCAGCAGTACCCCAGCCTAGGCCAGCTGCGAAGTTCGATCCACAGAAGTTACTAGACAGATGGACCAGACTTCACCCCCCCAGTCTTCGGAGGTGAGCATCATGAGGACGCCCAGGATTTCATCGACAGGTGCAGGGACAGACTGCACGCTATGAGGATATTGGAGTCTCATTGAGTCGACTTCACTACTTTTCAGCTCGAGGGCAGGGCCCGTAGGTGGTGGCAGTCCTATGTTCTTGGTAGGCCCGCCGGTTCTCCTCCTATCCCTTGGGGTCAGTTCGTACAGTTGTTCCTGGACAGGTATATTCCGCCCTCTGAGAGGGAAGAGCTGCGGTATCAGTTTGAGCACCTTGAGCAGGGTCAGATGTCTGTGACCGACTACGAGGCGAGGTTTTCTGAGTTATCTCACCATGCACTTATGATACTCCCTACAGATGCAAAGAGAGTGCGGAGGTTTGTCACCGGGTTGCAGCTTAGTATTCGATCGGGTATGGCCCGAGAGGTGGAGATGGGTACAGAGTACTAGCTTGTGGTCAAGATTGCTCGCCGGATTGAGGGGTATCGTCAGAGGGGTAGGGAGCAGATGCAGCAGGACAAGAGAGCCAGATTCTTTGGAGAGTTCAGAGGTGCCCCAGCTAGGGGCAGAGGTCAGTATGGGAGGGGTCAGCCTAGTAGGCCCCCATCTTCAGCACCACCACCTCCCGCTCGGGTTACTCCAGCATGCCCCTATTTCAGTGCCATGCCTGAGAGTTCCTACCGCTCGCCAGCTATTCAGGGTTCTTCCAGCGGGTATTCAGGTCCTCAGGGTTCTTCTGGTCCCTACTTCAGTGCTATGCCGGAGACTTCATATCGTCCACCGGCTATCCAGGCTCCTCCCACGGGATCTACGAGTCATCAGGGCAGCACGTCGCCGCACCACGTTGTTTTGAGTGCGGTGACACAGGCCACATGAGGAGATACTGCCCCAGGCTTAGGGGCAAGGCAGTACAGTAGGGGCAGCAGCCCACGACTCCAGCACCAGCGGCCCAGTCACCTAGAGGTGGAGGGAAGAGTGGCAGAGGCCGATCCAAAGGTGGAGACCAAACATGGAGAGGTCAGCCAGCTACTCCTCGGACAGGTGGAGGCCAGACAGTCGGTGCTCCAGCCAGATTCTATGCTCTTCCAGCCAGGCCGGATGCATTGGCTTCAGATGCCGTCATCACAGGTACTATCTCCGTCAGCGGTAGAGATGCATCGGTATTATTTGATCCAGGGTCCACTTATTCTTATGTGTCATCTCTGTTTGCTCGTTTCCTGGCTATTTCTCCTGAGCCTTTGGGTGCTCTTGTTCATGTGTCCACTCCTGTGGGCGATTCTGTGGTTGTGAACCGGGTCTACCGGTCTTGTGTTTTGTGGTTTTGAAACTAGAGCAGATCTGCTGTTGCTCGATATGATCGATTTTGAGGTTATCCTGGGCATGGATTGGTTATCTCCATATCACGCTATTCTAGATTGCCATGCCAAGACTGTTTCTCTAGCAATGCTAGGGTTTTTGAGATTGGAGTGGAAGGGCTCCACAGTGGATACACCTAGCAGGGTCATTTCTTTCCTAAAGGCTCAGCGCATGGTGGAGAAGGGGTGCTTGGCTTATCTAGCATATGTGCGAGACACCACTGCAGAGTCTTCGATGATTGATTCAGTGCCAGTAGTCCGAGAGTTCGCCGATGTTTTTCCTTCTGATCTTCCTGGCGTGCCTCCAGACTGTGATATTGATTTCTGTATTGATTTGGCTCCAGGCACTCAGCCTATATCTATTCCACCGTACCGTATGGCTCCTAGGGAGCTGAAGGAGCAGTTGGAGGAGTTGTTAGCAAAGGGGTTTGTTAGGCCCAGTGTATCGCCTTGGGGTGCACCAGTGCTATTCGTGAAGAAGAAGGATGGGACTATGCAGATGTGCATTGATTACCGCTAGTTGAACAAAGTTACCATCAAGAACAAGTATCCATTGCCCCGTATTGATGATTTGGTTGACCAGCTACAGGGTGCTAGGGTGTTCTCTAAGATTGACCTGAGGCAGGGTATCATCAGCTGAAGATTCGGGATTCAGATGTTCCGAAGACCGCATTCAAGACTAGATATGGCCACTATGAGTTCCTGGTGATGTCATTTGACTTGACTAATGCTCCAGCGTCATTTATGGACTTGATGAACAGGGTGTTCAGACCTTATATTGACTCATTTGTTATCGTCTTCATTGACGACATCTTGATATACTCGCATAGCCTGGGGGAGCATGAGCAACATTTGAGAGTGGTGCTTCAGACCTTGCGAGAGTAGACGCTTTATGCTAAGTTCTCCAAGTGTGAGTTTTGGCTAGAGTCAGTAGCATTCTTGGGGCATATAGTGTCAGGAGAGGGTATTAAGGTGGATCCCAAGAAGATTGAGGTAGTTCAGAGTTGGCCACGTCCTACCTCAGTGACAGAGATCAGGAGCTTCTTGGGGTTGGCAAGCTATTACCAGCGATTTGTGCAGGGCTTTTCATCTATTGCATCACCTCTGACCAGATTGACCCAAAAGGGTGCCCCGTTCTGTTGGTCCGATGATTGTGAGGAGAGCTTCCAGAAGCTCAAAATGACTTTGACCACGACACCAGTTCTTGTATTGCCTTCCGGTTCAGGGATGTATACAGTGTATTGCGACGCTTCTCGTGTTGGCTTGGGATGTGTATTGATGCAGGAGGGGCGAGTTATTGCATATGTTTCACGTCAGCTGAAGGTTCATGAGAAAAATTACCCTGTGCACGATTTAGAGTTGGTGGCGATTGTTCATGCTCTTAAGATATGAAGGCATTATTCATATAGAGTGTCATGTGAGGTTTATACAGACCATCGTAGCCTGCAGCATTTGTTCAAGTAGAGGGATCTTAATTTGAGGTAGCGCAGGTGGCTTGAGCTACTAAAGGATTATGGCATCACCATTTTTTTATCATCCAGGCAAGGAAAATGTGGTTGCTGATGCCTTGAGTAGGAAGGTGGAAAGTATGGGTAGCTTGGCATTTATTCCTGCTGAGATGAGACCATTAGCTTTGGACGTTCAGTCTTTAGCTAGCAGACTTGTGAGATTGTATATTTCAAAGCCTAGCCGGGTCCTAGCATGTGTGGTTGCTCAGTCTTCGTTGTTGGGGGAGATTAAGGCCCGACAGCCCGATGATCCATATTTGGCAGTTCTCAGAGAGACGGTACTTCAGGGAGGTGCCAAGGAGATTTCTATTGCCGAGGATGGTGTGTTACGGCTTCAGGGCCGTGTATGTGTTCCTAATATTGATGGCTTGATAGAGAGAGTTCTAGAGGAGGCCCACAGTTTGAGGTACTCCATTCATCTAGGTGTCACGAAGATGTATCGTGACTTGAGGCAGCATTACTGGTGGTGGAGGATGAAGAAGGACATTACGGAGTATGCGGCTAAATGTTTGAATTGCCAGCAGGTCAAGTATGAGCACCAGAGGCCAGGCGGCCTACTTCAGCGGATGCCAATTCTGGAATAGAAGTGGGAGCGCATCACTATGGATTTCGTGGTTGGGTTGCCGCGGACTCAGCGGAAGGTTGATTCAGTATGGGTTATTATGGATAGATTGACCAAGTCCGCCCATTTCATTCCAGTGGCGACTACTTATACGGCAAAGAGGTATGCTCAGATTTACGTTCGGGAGATAGTGAGGTTGCACGGTGTGCCGGTCTCCATCATATCAGACAGAGGCCCTCAGTTCACTTCCTATTTCTGGAGAGCTGTTCCGAGTGAGTTGGGGACTCACGTGGAGCTTAGCACGGCATTCCATCCTCAGACCGACGGGCAGTCGGAGCGGACAGTTCAAATTTTAGAGGATATGCTTAGAGCATGCGCGATTGACTTTGGAGGGCAGTGGGATCAGTTCTTACCCTTGGCAGAGTTTGTATATAATAACAGCTATCAATCCATCATAGAGATGGCCCCGTATGAGGCATTATATGGTCGGCATTGTCGTTCTCCGATCGGGTGGTTTGAGCCTGGTGAGGCTAGGCTGCTTGGTACAGACTTGATTCAGGATGCTTGGATAAGGTAAAGTTGATTCAGGAGAGACTCCGCAAAGCTCAGTCCAGGCAAAAAATTTACGCGGATCAGAAGGCGCGTGATGTATCATTTATGGTTGGCGAGAAGGTGCTCTTGAAGGTTTCACCCATGAAGGGCATTATGAGATTCGAAAAGAAGGGCAAGTTGAGCCCAAGGTTTATTGGCCCTTTTGAGGTGTTAAGGCGAGTTGGGGAGGTTGCCTATGAGCTTGCTTTACCTCCCAGTTTATCAGGAGTTCATCCAGTCTGCCATGTATCGATGCTCCGAAAGTATCATGCCGACTATTCGCATGTGTTGGATTTCAGTACCAATCGGTAAGATGAGAGCTTGGGCTACGAGGAGAAGCCAGTTGCCATTGTTGATAGACAAGACCTCCAGTTGAGGTCCAAGAGGATTTCTGCGGTAAGAGACCAGTGGAGGGGCCAACCGATCAAAGAGGCGACCTGGGAGTCCGAGGAGGATATGCAGAATCGATATCCCCACTTATTCAGCAGTCCCGGTACTTTTCTATGTCCGTTCGAGGATGAACGTTTGTTTAAGAGGTGGAGAATGTAACGACCCGACAAGTCATTTTGCATTTACGAACCCCGTTCAATTAAATAGTACTTTCCACACTTGCTTTAGCTAAATTATGACTTGGGGGACGGGTGGTTCGGAAGTTAGAAGAGTTCTGAGCAAGATTAAGCCTAGTTGCTTCTTTAAGTTTCTTTAAAAAGGCCAAGTTTGACTTCGATCAACATTTTAGGGAAACGGACCCGGAATCGTGATTTGACAATTCCTGAGGGTCCGCGGGAAAATATAGGACCTGGGCGTATCCCAGGAACCGAATTCCGAGGTCCCTAGCCCGTGTAATGAATTTTTATGTAAAACTGTTAAGTTTAAGTTTCAAAGAATTAAATAAACTAAGACATCATTGTTTTCATAGGTATCGGGTTTGGATTTCAATTCTGAAACTTGGTACAAGTCCAAAATATCAGTTAAGACCTACCCGTAAAATTTGGTGTCAATCCGAGTAGTTTAAGGGCGTTTTGACCCGTTGAAGGAGAATTAAGAACTTGAAGTTCAATGAATTGATTCATTTGGTTTTGGGGGTTAATTCCTAGATTTAGCGTTGTTTTGAGTGTTTCGAGTAGGTCCGCCTCGTAATTTTAGACTTGTCGATATGTTCGGGTAGGGCTCGGGAGCCCCGAGCGTCAAATGGTCGAGGTTCGAGTGAAGTTGAAAACTTGGGAAAAACTTCATCTGTTGCTTTTGTCATAACCGCTTCTGCGGCTTTTGGACCGCAGAAGTGAGACCGCAGAAGCGGTCGATTTATCGCAGGAGTGGAAGGGGCCAAACCCAGGGGAAACGACAGAAGCGGACCCCTGACCGTAGAAGCGGTCCATCCGCCCCAGGCCCATAACCACAGAAGCGGTGGGCTTTCTACCTAAGCGGACCCGCAGAAGAGAGTTTGAGACCGCAAAAGTGGCCCAGGCCCCCTTGGCCTTTTCCACAAAAGCGCCCACTACTGCAGAAGCGGAACCCGTAGAAGCGGGATTACCTCCGTAGAAGCGAAAATCGCTGGGGACAGAAGCTCGTTTAGTACGAGCTCAAGCTCATTTCTTCCACATTTCTTTCAACACTTAGGCGGTTTTGGCGATTCCAAAGAGGGAGTTTCCATACATCATTGCAAGGTAAGTAATCCCCACTCACTTTTAGTTCAAATACATAAACATTAGGTAGATTTAACACTAAAAATTAGGTAAAATTCAAGATATTATAGTTAGACCTAAGGTTTAACCAAAACTAAGATTTAATCCTATAATTTGTTATGAAATAAACTAGAAATCATATATTTGTGATTCTTAGGTGATAGAGAACAACTTCCTTCGAAAGAAATATTGGAATCCGGGCACGTGGGCCCGGGATCAGAATTTAGGAAACTCGTATTTATGGTTAGGAAATTGTTTAAATAACTAGAATTCGACCTCGTAAGCTCTTATTGACTAGTTCTCGCTTATTTTAATTAGTTGGTGCTCGTTTGGCTGCAAATTGAGGGTTTGGGCTTATTCTTGATATTTGAAGTGTGCTTTGGAGCGAGGAGAGTCTCCTTTCTAACCTCGTAAGAGGGAATTGTCCCCTTAGGATTAATGCTTGAGTGTTTGTTGCTAAAAGCGGGGACTACGCACGCATTAGGTGACGAGAGCCCGTGCGTAGCTGCTACAATGTTAAATGTCCGTGTAGCTTAGGACCTACAACATGCCTAATAAATATATCTCTTGTTTTAAATTGTTGTTATGAACACCTAGTGTGTACTAGAGACTTAAAAAGGGGATATGAGCATATTTCTATAGTTAATTGAATTTGAATTGGTATTTTGACCATTTATGTGTCATGTGTGTAAACTTGATATTTTATCCTTATTTGTGGATCAGGCCGATCTCCTCGGTATGAATAGATACATCTATAGGCGCGTCGTCGACCCTCGGCAAGTGCACAGTATTTCTGTTGGTTCGGGCCATCGCCTCGGTATTATGTGCGCATGTTAATTGTGGAAAAGCTTATACATGCTTTGTGTTGCCATTGTCTCATATGATGAACTACAAACTTGATGCTGTAAGATTCTTGACTTATACCACCTGTTGTAAACTGTTGATACTTTTAAATCCCATGTTTTGAATACAGCATACGTACATATATATATTAATTGACCTTAGTAAGTATCGAGTCGACCTCTCGTCTCTACTTCTTCGAGATTAGACAGGATACTTACTGGGTACATGTTGTTTATGTACTCATGCTACACTTCTGTACTTAAATGTATAGGATTTGAGGCAGGTGGATCCGGTCATCACTCTGGTGCATATCAGTGAGCGCATCTGGGACCTTTACGGTGAGTTGCACTCCCTTCATGTCGATCCGCAGCCCAAGAAGTCTTCCTTGTATTTTTGTTGTTTCTGTCTATCCTGATTCAGATAGTAGGATAGGGTATTATTCATGTTATGTATATTCTACTAGTTGCCCGTAGCTTGTGACACCGGGTTCTGGCATACACATAGTGGTAGACGTTATTTTGGGTTGTATAACTGTCTTTTCATTTTATTGATCCCTACTGGTTTATGACTTTAATTTGGGAAAACTTCTATCATAATGGTTTTTAGGAAGGGTAAATTGGGATTTAATTATTCTTCCGCATTGGCTGGCCTGACAAATGGTGTCGGGCGCCATCACGACATATTATGGAAAATGGGTCGTGACAAATTATATACAACCCATTATTAATGCCTTAAATTAGGAGATTCTTTACTTGGAAAAAAGCATAACTAAAGGGAACAACAGTGTTAACCATGTTTGAGTATGGCAGCAATAGCAACTCCCGTCATCGGAAAAGTGTAGGCCCGCCAAGCCAATGTAAACCTGTAATTACATATTGGACAATTCAAGTTCTAGTGAAGCAAAGTCTCTATGAAACAATTGACTCCAAAACTTTTAGGGATCGCATTTATATGAGTAAGCCTCCCGAGAAAATTCAGAAGAAGGAACAAAACATCCACTTGTCTCTGAGCCCACCGAGAAGAGATGGAGGATTCATGAATAAAGTGTCCTTACTTTTGAAATAGAGGAAGGATGAGGAGTTTACTAGCCAAAAATAAAGGGAACTACTGCTGCTTATGAAGCCATACTCTCGATAATTCAGTACCTTTTATGTGGAGGACAACCCCTCAACATTGTGACGACGACACCTAATAAGATCTTAACTGTGCTAAATAATGAGTTAAAATAGCACGGTCTGGCCAGTTTTCGAACTAGTCATTCAAAAATAGCCAGCATTTGCCAAGTCATTAAAAAATAGCCACTATTTTGTTGCAACAAGAGACCGGTCTAGCATAATACACTGGAGTTTGGTGCACCTGTGTATGAACCTCCAGCATATTATGCTAGACCGTTATACTATGCTGGCTCCAGTATAATATATTGGAGAATGGAGCACCGGTGCTCCAAACTCAAATATATTATTCTGGACTGGTATATTATACTGGAATTTTAGTATATTAGACTGAAGTTCCAGTATAATATACTAGAACTCTTGTATCTTATGCTGAAGTATTTTTCCGGATTCTGAACAGTGTTTTCGTTTACATTTATCTTTACATGAAAAATAGCTAAATTTCGATTACTATTGAAACTGTGGCTATTTTTGAATGACCACTTGTAAATCTGGCTATTTTTGAATTTCTAACAAAGAATGATAAGTAGTATTAACTTCAACAATCCTGACAAGAAAAAAGCTGCAAATTGAGAAGTTGTTGAATACATTATACTCTTCTCTCTCTTTGCACTAATTACCTATTTAAAGAAAAGAATAATGCATGTACAACATCATACAAAAAATAATTTTCATACAAATTTAATACAATATTTGATATACCTACAACAACATACATAATAAAATAAATTTCATGCAACTAATTATACAATATACAACTTATTTACAATTTATCTACAGCTTTCATGCATCCTTCTTACCTAGTTAATACAACAACAACTTAAATAAAATTTGCATACAAATTTTATAAAATATGTCTTTTGTATGTATTTTGTATATATATGATTTGTACATATTTGTATGTGGTGTGTTCTTCGTTCTCTTTGAAATTCCAATCAAAACTTCCTCTCTTAATACAATTTCAATACATATCAACAACTTTATGTAAAAAGATATTATTTATAACTTAAATCGAAAATTTATATAATGATCTGTAACGACCCAACTGGTCGTTTTAAGCTCTAGCGCGTCGTTCAACAGTCTGAGGCCATGAGCAACTTCATTTCAGGTATTGTGACTTGTTCGCATGGTCGGAATTTAAATTCGGGAAGATCGGAGTTAAATTTAAATGAAAATTCTCATTTGAGCAGCTTAAAGTTGAAAGAATGAACTAGGATTGGATCTTTGAGTAAACGGCCTCGGAATCAGGATCTGAAGGTTCTAGCAGGTTCGTATGATGATATCGGACTTGGGCGTATGCCCGGATCGGGTTTGGATGACCCGGGAGTGTTTTGGCGCCTATTGAGGAAGTTAGCATTTTGGAAGAAATTTCTTAAGTTTGGCTTGAAGTTCATTTCAGTGTTATCGATGTCCGTTTGGGATTCTGAGTCTGGGAATAGCTCCGTATGGTGATTCTGGAGTTGGGAGCGCGATCGGAAGTGAATTTAGAGGTCCTTAGGTCATTTTGAAGCTATTTGGCTAAACATAGAAATTTGAAGGTTTTGGGAAGTTTGACCGGAGATTGACTTTTTGATATCGTGGTCGGAATCTGATTCCGGAAGTTGGAGTAAGTCCGTAATATTAAATATGACTTGTGTGCAAATTTTGAGGTCAATCGGACGTGATTTGATATGCTTAAGCATCGGAAATAGAAGTTGGAAAGTTCAAAGTTCATAAAGCTCAAATCGGGGTGTAATTCATGGTTTTAGCGTTGTTTGACGTGATTAGAGGCTTTGAGCAAGTCCGTAATGTGTTATGGGATTGGTTGGTATGATTGGTTGAGGTCCCGGGGGCCTCGGATGGATTCCGGGTGGTTAACGGATCAAAAATGGAATTTTGAAAAAGGCTGAAGGATCTGGTTGCTGGTGTTTTCGCTTCTGCGGAAATGGGACCGCAGAAGCGGCCCCGCAGAAGCGGTTGGGGGAGCTGCAAAAGCGGTTTTGTTCGAAGGATTTTGGACCGCAGATGCGGTCAAGGTTCCGCAGAAGTGGGACCGCATCTGCGGAAGAGGGGATCGCAGAAGAGGAAAAAGGGGGCTGAGCCCAGGATCACAGAAGCGGCTTTCGACCACAAAAGCGGAACCGCTTAAGCAGTAAAATTTTCGCAGAAGCAGAAAAAGCTGCGGCAGAAGCATTGTTTTAAAAGTCAGATTTTGGCCATTTCTCTCTCATTTATCATGGTTTTGGCTATTTTGGGAGGATTCAAGAGAGGTTCTTCATCAACAATGTTAAGGTAAGTTATTTCAACCTATTATGAGTTGAATACATTAATTATCTATGGATTTTAGTATGAAAATGGGTAGAAAATTGAGTGTTAGAGGAAGACATAGAAATATTGTGTTCTTGGAATTTAGCCACGATTTTTGTTATGGAATTAAGAGAAAATTATATATTTGAGTTCCTAAGGTCATGGGTAAACCTTATCTTCGAAATTTTTTGGATTCCGGGCATGTGGGCCCGAGGGCGTTTTGGTCAACTTTTTGATCGGGGTTAGGAATTGTTATAAATTGGATTGTAATAAGTACCTTAGCATATATTAATGGATTTGTATCGCCATTGGCTAGTTTTGGGGCTTTGGGCGTCGGTTCGAGTCTTCGGAAGAATGTAGAATGCCGATTATGGATCTTCGGAGCAAGGTGAGTCTCCTTTCTAATCTTGTGAGGGGGAATTTACCCCATAGGTGAAGTAAATGATTATGTGCTCCTATTTTTGGGGGCTACGTATGCACGAGGTGACGAGAGTCCATGCGTAGCTACTATTATGCTATTGTCTGGGTAGTTAGGACCCATCAGCATGTTATACTCGAATTAATTATGAACTCATCGATGACTTGGATTGTTTAAATCACCCTTGATTAGTAAACAAATTTAAAAAAGAGATTAAACATCATTTCCTAAATCGTTAAGCAGAGAATTGGTTTATTTGGATAATTATTCCCTGATAAAATTCTAATTGACTATCTGAACATGTATCTTATGTGTACCTGCGTCGCATGGATGATACGCGAGCAGGGTGATTGTTTATTTTATGTCGATCGGGTCGCATGGGTGATTCGCGAGCGGGGTAATAAATCACATTTAAATTAATAAATGGATTTCTAAAAAGACTTAAGCTTCGTTTACTCAAATTATTAAAGAGGATTGGCCTTTCTTGGATGATTGTTCCCTGTTGACTTCTTGACTGATTGTCTGTCTGTGTGTGTTTACTTTTGAACGGGCCGAAAGCCTCGGCAGATTAATAGATGCATCTATAGGCGCACCGTCGACACTCGGCAAGTGCGCATTTATTTCTGTTGGATCGGGCCGTCGCCTCGGTGTGATTTGCGCATGGTTGTATTGCGGCCTGGACTCATTTAAGTCATTTCATGCCTCACTCTGTCTTGAGATCATCTTGTTAATAATGAAAAGAAATCTTGGAAAATTTCCTATGAAAGAATTACGTGTTTACTTGTTTCCTCTATTTGGATAAAAAATCATGTTAGAAAATAAATCCACTGTTTGATATGTATATTGAGAATAAATAACCGTTGGACCATTAGAGTGTATCAAAGTTGACCATCTCGTCTCTACCCCTTCGGGATTAGGCGATACACTCACTGAGTATACGTTGATTACGTACTCATACTACACTTCTATGCATTTTATTGCACATGTATATATACCTCTGGCAGCCTATTGGGTGTAGCAGCATGGATGATGCTGGGACTAGGTGATCTGCATCATTAAGGCGACCGCAGATGGAGTAGTTCCTTCCAATATACTGTATTTACTTTCCGTCCACTGTATTCTGGGCGGATATTGTATTTTATTTCTCTTATCAGTAGTTGCTCATGTACTTGTGACACTGGGTTTCTGGGATGGTTTACAATGGGTTTGTACTAATTATTATTATTTAAATTTAAATTCTAGTAGTGAACTTTTATTTATAAAAATGGAAGGAAAAACCTTAGATTTTCAAAAGTATTAAAAGATGTATTAGTTGATAAGTTAGTTGGCTGGCCTGACAGAGGTATCCGGCGCCACCACGACCCTTAGTGGATTTTGGGTCGTGACAACATGGTATCAGAGCACTAGGTTCCTGTCGGTCTCACGAGTCATGAGCAAGNTGGTTTGATTTCCTTTGAGGCTTATGCCTTTGATTCCTTCCCACTCAATCTTACGCAATGCGAGCGCTTGCTATAAATTGAAAATTAAAGGATTGAAATGGCACTAAAAATATGGTGCGGGATGATTTTTCCCGATATAGTTGATTGGACTATTATAGTCGCATTATGGAAGGATATTATATTGTTTCAGCTTAGTAACAGAACTTCTAAGAGCCTTGAGGCTAGGCACAGGTTGCCATGATGCTTATGAGCGATTATTCCGCAGTGTTGTTGTGATGGTAGGGTGGCTTCCCACGCGTAGGTGCAGTGAATGAATTGAAGGGAGGTTTACTTAGTGTGTAATCAAAGGGATTCAGTATTTTATTCCCGACAGGGGAAAAGGCAGTCGGACTAAGAATGGTCGGCTGTGGGCTGGTGGAAGTAATGAGGCTTGGTATTTGCAAGCATGGTTGAGCTTTCTTTTATGAGAGGGTGTCGTGGTCCTGATTGAACGTACTAAGTTTGTCGGATTTGTAATCTGCTACAATCCGCCTTTATGGCAGGATATTGTGAAATAATATTGGAGGTACAACTGTCAGATATCACATGATGCGGTGGTTCAAGATCGAATCAGAATACGACTCGATAAAGATGACCTTTGGAAAGGTTTAAAGTTAGCAGCAATGGTGGATTCAAGTGCCACGAAGATAGA
>MU742530.1:0-44653 GCA_026770625.1 Nicotiana glauca
ATTAATCATGATCACAAAACTTAAACTAATTTCTATTGAAACCACATATGTACTAAGTTTATGCTAATGTTGAAATAGTTTATGGCAAGGAACAATTACGTACATTGTTTTCTTAAATCATTATCTAAAAATTGACAAATACTATATTAACAAATTAACATATAAATATTTCAAAAACCATGAGATGTCCAGATTGGAAATAACATAATATCATGCTATTAGTTTCACTGATAATACCGAATTTTGCAACCTTTAACTAGATGTTCTCAACAGTTAACTATCTAATGATTAACTACAAAAATAAAAATCGACAATCAATATTGTCTTATCACTAATCTAACGATGAATCTAATCACACATAAGAGTACCACAACTAATTATTACCTACGAGTTTTAACAGTCCAGCCAGCTTTTATCATTCCAAAATAGCACTAATTATACATTCCATATGATAAGCTAACATAGATCAAAGTAAACTATAATAGGCAACTACACAATAACTACTATCTATAACATTCAAAATTCACATTGCATCAGAAATCAAAACGTGAACATTTGTATTGNTAGTAGTAGCAATCAATCAGCAACAACAAATGACCTCAAAATGAAATCAATAGCTTAGGAGACTTTCAAAATCCAGCAGAAATGCAAATTTGACCCACACGAATGACTAACTGACTTTTAGAAGGCTTAAAACAGCTAATTCTCAAGCAGAAACAGAACAATTGAGCTGTTTTTGATCTGAAAATCAATGGAACAGTGAATTTTTTTTTTTGATTTACTGATGTTTGAATTATTTTTTGGAATTTTATCTTTTGAATTTCGAAAATATGATCTAAAATCTGAAGAGGAAGCTAGGAGGAAAAATGGAGGTTCTAAACTTGTGAAACAAGTAAGGGACATGCCCTTTTATAGACAAAATTGGAGGGAATTTCAGATTTTCCCCTTTTACACATTAGTCCCTATTTATTTCTATTGTTTACCCCTCATTTATGACTTGTTATACAAGTAACTACGCTATTTTATTGAAATCTATACTAAAGCCCAATCTAGAAGATTCTATACCCATTATAATTCCTATCCTACCCTCACTTTGATTTCACTATTTACCAAATCTGATTAAACTACCATTTTCCATGCCTATACTACCCCTGAAAACATCTCAAAATTACTACCCAAACCCAGCAGTCCCCTAAACCTAATTAAGGACCAAAACAATTAATGGACTCCTATAATTCTAATCAGGAAAACAAAATTATCTTAACAAGACAAACAGAATTTAAACTAACAAATTAAAATCTAATAAAACAATTAGAAATCCTAATTCCAACAGGTTTAGACCATGAACAAATTGTTATTATTACTAAAACTTAATCAAATTACAGAAAATTCTATCACTTAAACTACCATTTAACAAAATCAGATCATAATTAAGATAGTGACTAGAAAATCAAGACTAAATTGATTGATGATGCTGAAGCAGGGAAAATTAAAAACTCCTAGACTTGACCAAATCAAAATTATATACCATTGCCACTAAAATTAATCTAAGTGCTACATTAAGAGTCAGAATTATCGAACCATGACTATATTATATTTAAGAGGTATTAGGACTAATCAAAACAAAAAAAAGAATAAGAGATCGATTAAAAGAAGAACACAACCAACGCAAGAAAACAATCAGTGACTAAACATAATTGTTGAAATTAGACTAAACAAACACATGCATAAACAGACAAAAATTAAACAAAAGAAAGGAAAACGTTGAAGAAAAACTTATCTAGGGTTCCGCCAGAAAATCTTGAAATAGTTATTCGAACTGTTCCGGTCATATTTGAGCCAAGCGCTTATGGGGGTTCGATAGGGTAAGACTAGAAGGTCTCATAGTGTTAACCTGGGCTTGATTGGGTTATTTTGGACTTTGGCCGGAAAATCTTCTGGGGAATATTCGAAGCTTTCTGGGTAGATTCGAGGGGTAATAACATGGGGAGTGGAAAGAGAAGGTTAAGAGGAATTGATGGTGTTAATTTGGCAGTCATCAGCATTGGTTGCGTTTCTCGCCGGTGAGGGTTCCGGCGAAGTCGGCGGTGGTGGGGGAGGAGTATACGAGGAAGACGCTTATGTCGTTAGGGTTATGAAATATATCCAAACACTTTTATTAATTAAGTGATATTGCATCTAAGCCGTTGGATTAAAACTTTGGATGGTTCAGGTCCAACGACGCCAAACGGCGTCGTTTTCTTAATGAGGAATCAGGCCGGGTTAGGGTTGTTTGGGGCCTGGGCTGGATCCGTGTGTTTGGGCTCAACATTAAACATAACAGCCCAATTTCTTTTACTCAATTTACTTTATTTCTTTTGCTTTTATATTTGTTTCCATTTTTGTATTTTTGTATTTTTGTTTTGTATTTTTTCTGATTTTATAAAAATATAAAAAATTAAAACAAAAATCAAATTACACCATTTAACTCCTAAAATTATTTAAAAATTATATTTAAAGATGAATGCAATAATTATCAATTAAAATTGCCTAAGAACTATTTTTGTAATTTTTTTTAAATTGTTCTAAAATGAATTAATACCTACTTAATACTAAAATGTGAAATTAAATTCCTAATGCAAATGCATATTTTTTTGTATTTTTTAATATGAATTATTATGCAACCAATTAACATAAAAATGCAATAAAATTCATAAAAATTGTAAAATCATTTTATTTGAAACTTCTGAAATAATTTGCTTAGGGCAAAAATCACGTGCTCACAGTTGAATCCTTTCTCTGATGAAGTGTAAATCTATCTCTATGTATTTTGTTCATTCGTGAAATATGGGATTTGCAGCAATTTGTATCGCTGCTTTGCTGTCATAATGTAACTCCACTCGTAACTCAACTTCAGCCCTTAGTTCTTTGCATAATCCTGTCAGCCATGATATTTCTGCAATTTCTGCTGCAATGCTCCTATATTCTGCCTCTGCAGAACTTCTTGAGATTGTACACTGCTTTTTTGACTTCTATGACACTAGAGAGTTTTCCAATTTCATTACATATCCTGTCACTGACCTCCTGGTGACAGGGCATGCTGCCTAATCAGCATCACAGATTGCTGTCAATTTTGTGGACTGTGTGGAGCTCATCAGCAGCCCCAACCCTGGAGCACCCTTAATATATCTCAAACCTCTTACACCAGCTTCTATGTGAGACTTCTTCGGGCAGTGCATGAATTGACTCAGTACATGGACTGCATAACATATATCTGGCCTGGTCATGGTAAGGTATAATAGTTTTCCTACCAGTCTTTGATATGGTCCTGGGTCCATCAGCTCTTCATCACCTCTCAGGTTCAAATGCTGATCATACTCTATAGTAGTGAATCTCTGATTGCATTCCATTGGTGTAGCCACAGGTTTTAAGCCTGCTAACCCAAGGTCTGTGATCAATTCTAGTGCAAATTTTCTTTGGTTTATCAATATCCCTTTCTTTGATCTTGCTAATTCAATTCTAAGAAAGAACTTCAACTCCCCTAAGTCCTTGATTCTGAAGCTACCATGCACCATGGACTTTGCCTCAGAAATCAAGTCTTGATCATTCCTAGTTATGAGTAGATCATCTACATATACCAAGATTATGACCAATCTTGTTCCTTGCTTCATTGTGAATAGAGAATAGTCAAAGTGACTTTGTACAAAACCAAATTTCAGTAATGCATTAGTTAATTTGAAGTTCCATTGTCTTGAGGCATGTTTTAAACCATAAAGGGATTTGTGCAGCCTACATACCTTCTCCCCCTGGCTGGGAAATCCCTGAGGTGGACACATGTAGACTTCTTCAGTGAGATCTCCTTGAAAGAATGCATTATAGACATCCATTTGATGCAAGTTCCAGTTGTTAGCTGCAGCCAAAGCTATAACTACCCTGACAGTCACCATCTTGACTGTAGGGGAAAAAGTTTCTTGATAGTCCAGGCCTTCAATCTGATTGTAACCCTTTGCTACTAAGCGAGCCTTGTATCTTTCAACTTCTCCATTGGCTTTGTACTTTATCTTGAACACCCATTTACACCCAATAGGGGCCTTCCCTGCAGGCAAATCAACCATGGACCAGGTACCATTGTCTTTGAGGGCAGTCAACCCCTGCTGCATAGCATCAAGCCATTTGGGGTCTGATGCAGCCTCTTCATAAGACAAATGCTCTCTAATGCTGGTAATCTTGGACAAGTAGGATTGATGCTTGACTAAAAAAGCTGCATGATTTAAGTAATTGAGCATGGGATATTTGCAATGTTGTTCACCTGCTGTCCTTGTCAAAGAACTATTGCAAATGTAATCCTGCAGCCAGACAGGCTCTTTAGATGTTCTGGTTGATTTCCTGAAGGAAGGACCCACAGGAACAAGTATATCATGATCCAAGGATGTAATCTCCTTGTGCAAAAAGAAAATCCGAGCTCCATCCAACTTATCATACTTGTCCTTTAGATCAGTCCACACCTTATGTGCACTAGATATGTACACAATTCCACTGAGTAATTCTGTGCTCACAGCATTCATAATCCAAGACAAAACTATCGCATTACATTTCTCCCAAAATTCATACAAGGATCGATCGAACTTATCCTTAGTACATCGTCCATCAACGAATCCTAGTTTACTTTTGCCAATCAAGACTATCTTCATGGATCTACTCCACAATGCATAATTTTCAGATCCAGTTAGTTGAATAGAGATTAATGAACTACCTGGAGTATCGCATGGTTGCAAATACAAGGGATGATGATGATCAATATTGATTGCTGCTCCTGCGTTTGTTCCAGTTGAAGCTTCTTCTCCAATAGCCATTGTTGATAGATTCACTAAATTCTACTGTCAAATTCAAGGAGTTGTAGGTTTGCAAATTGCAGAAAAAAAACAGATTTTAGGTTTTCTTAAAATTAGGAATTTTCTTTCATTATTTGAATTTTAGGAAATTAATTGCATGATTTTGTGTTTTGTTTGCATTTTGTATGCATTTTTAGTTGTCATAAAAAATAAAAAAAAATAAAAAATAGCATACTTGCATTTATGACCCAATTCTAAATTTTTAGATTAATTAACATCATTGAAAATAAGAAAAAATAATTAAAAATAGTCTTTTGTATTTTTTTACTTTTAATTTTGGTTTTTCCTTAAGTTTTCTTTTTGAACTAGGATTTGTTAGATTTTTGAGAATTAATTAATTTAATTTTAGAGTTAAATCAAGTCTTATCTATTTTTAATTTTGTACTTAATAAAATCTAAAAAAAATTAGGAAGAAAAGAAGAAAAAAAAACAAATAAAGAAATTGAGAGTTAAAAGATTAAAAGGCTGTATGGTTTAATTTGGGCCAAGTCTAATGCCAACCCAAACAAATCCACCCCCAAATCCCCAAAATCCGGCCAAAATGGCCCAAATCAGCCCTTATACCCGGTCCAAACGCCCATGCCTTGAGACCAACGAAACGAAGTAGTATATGAAGCATACTACGTCGTTTTGAGTCAATAAATAGCAAATTAATCTGGGCCATCCATCTCTTCCTAATCCAACAGCCTTGAATTAATCTCAGATTTTTAATAAAACTGTCTTAAGATTTTGAAAACCCTAGAGACCAAACCCCTCCTTCCTCGTACCCCTGTTCAACCGCCGCCCCTCCGCCGTCCGCTGCCGGCCGGAAATCGCCTCCGCCGGCAGCGATGCTCCGATGAGCCCCAAAAATACACCCTCGGTGCTCCTCCTTCTCCTCTTTCCGAATCTACACTTCTTTTCCCTCAAATCCTAGCCAAACCGCTCGAATCTTGAATTGAATGGAGGCGGCAAAACCCTAACTCCCCCAATATTCAACCAAATTCACACCACCTCCTCTCGTTCGACTCCTCAGTCCATATCTGGACTTGTTTTTTTCCAAATATCCACCAAACTCCTCAAATCTCCAAAACAGCGGTGCCACCACCCTTTCTCCACCAAATTAACACCATATACTCCCCCCACCCTCCTCTACCTAACCCCCCAAACTATTTTCCCCAAATCCAACCAAAAATTTTAAAATTTTGGATCTAGGGTTTATAAAAAATGGGTCGAAGCCTTCAAGTGTCGATATGAATTCCTGAATAACATTATATGTTTATTTTTACCAAGAACAAATATATAATATTATTTGGGGGCTCAAGTCGAAATCAATTCATTGAAGAACAAAATCAGCGAGTTTCTGCTTGATTCGATTATTTCATTTTTTTTATAATTCTGTTTTGGTTTTATTTTTTTTCTTTGTTATGATTCTGCTCTTGTGATTGTTTTGACTTTTTTTTAGTTTAATTGTCTATTTTGTTAATCCTATTTTGTGATTTCTGATTTTTCGTTTAATTGTTGTTCGATTCTGTTCTATTAGGTTTGAATTTCTATTTTATTTTTTTAGGGCAATCCTGTTAGTCAATCCTGTTTAGTCATGGATTGATTTTTTTTTATTATTTCAGTGTTTGGTTAGTTTCTTAATTGTTGCTGTTAGTTTAGTTGTTTGGATACTTAAGTTAGCTATAATCAAATTTTGACCAGGGTAAAGGGGCTGGGGTTTAGTAGGCTAGTTTAGTAAATTTCAGAGTAATCGAAGGGTAGAATAGGCATTCTTAGGTAGAGAATAATGCTGTAGTTGAAGCTAGAACCTTCTAGGATCTTCTAAAATATGACTTTAATTGAAATATCAATAACTTAGGGCAGTAACTTGGGCAACAAACCAAAAACTTAGGGACTGATTGGTAAAAACTAAAAATAAAAAAGGGGGTAAACAGAAATTTGAAACTCCCCCTTAAATTTGCCTATAAAAGGCAGTCCCCACTGCCTTATTTAACAAGTTTTGCTTCTAAAAATTCCCCCTAAAAGTTTATGCAAAGTTTAGATCTGAAACATTCCCCCCAAAAGCCTTCTGCAAGTTGAATAATCAAAAAATTTGAATTTCAAATCCAAAAAACCAAAATATGAACTCTTAGAGTTCAAAATTTCATCTTAGATCTAGTTTTCTTCAAAAACCGAAAAAAAAAGAAGCAAAAGCAAGAGAAAACTCCAAAAAGTACTGTTACATTGAAACTTTCATAGATTGATTTCAAGTTTAGTTGTCAATTCGAGTTCCTAGTATTCCTGGGTTCAATTTCGAGTCCTGTTGGGTTTGTTCAAGCTATTTTTAGGGTGTTTGCTGGCTGAAATTGGTCCTTTGTTATTTGATACTGCTTCTGGGTTTACAACGAATCTCCAGCTGTTAATTCCTGTTGTTGTATTGCTGTGAAGTTGCTGACCCTATCCTTTTCTCTTAATTTGCTTTAATTTCAGGTACACCTCTTGTAGATTTCAAGTATTGGAACTGAAATAAAATGCTGCTCATTTGTTTCCTTGCCTAATTTCATTATTGTGTCTTTGCTAAATTCATAAGTCTGCTATATTTTCTGTAAACAATTAAGGATGGTTCAGAATTGAGATATGCTATTGTATACTGGAAATCATCTTGTAATTGTTTATACTGGACTGTTTGAACATGAACATTTTGGACTTTGTATGTATTTAGATTCCTTAGCATATGTTAGAATAATGTTCAATGAAGTTTTGCGCCTGGCTTAGCTCATATTAAAATTCGATAGCTTATTAGAATAGACGTTGCATTAGTAGTATGTTTAAATTCATATGTGATAAATGATATCAATGTATAATATATAGGGTTGAGTATGTTTTCCTAGACATAAACTCCAGGATATATATATACATATTTTCTAATGATTTTTTAACTCACGGATGTATGTTTTGAATGAATAAATTGACTTGTTTCAACTCCTTAAAAATGATCATCTACTGCTATAGTATAAGATTCAGACTTCAAAGCTTCATTCACCACCAGTGAGCCTCAAACAAAACTGCTTAGATACTGTCTACTAATCCAGCCAAAAACGTTACTTTAGTTTTAAAATCAAAGTAGCACTTCTATATCACCATTGAGTTTTGATTATATGAATCCTGTTGTTAAATCCACTAAATATTGACAAGATTTCGTTAGTGTAGATCTGAGCATCAAAGTTAGAATTAAATTGATGGTTGCATTGAATATGAAATTTCCCTCTATTTGTTATCCTAATCAATGAGTTGAATTGTTTGAAACTACTTCAGTAATTTGTTTGGGCTTGTTCGTAAGCCCAGTATTGATAGCCCATGCCATTTATTTTGGACGTTAACATTGCTGGTGCAAAGTGGCATATTAAATCTGAAATTAATTTTATAACATGGATTTTGGGCCTTTTAGTTAAGTAGCATACTTGAATTAAGAGGATTTCCTCTTGTTCAAGTGTGAACTTGAACTTGAGGCCCAAATTCCTTATATACTTCTAATAATAGCAATTACTAATGATAATTAATTAGGGCCTCCTTTTAGAGATAATTCACACTAGAAAATAATAGTCCCTTTTAGGACAACCTTTAAAAATAAAACGAGGCGCGCCACGCCAAACAAAAATGCATAAATTGCGTGGCCCTCAATGTTTATATTAAAATACGTAGAATTTGGGACGTGCCATTTAGCGAATTTTCATGGCCTCCCGCAAAGTTAATAACACGTTAGTCGCTTTAGGCGCGCTTTTTAATAATTTTACCTTCCTAAATACGGGTGTGCATTTCATGCAACCCAAATCAAAATCCCAAAATGTTGAATAAAATGTATCGAGGATCCGGATGCATTTCATGTGATGTGATCCGAAAACACGTTTTAAATGACGTTCACTTTCTTAAATTTTTTTTAATTTAAAGCGGTGAATGATTCTAAAATTGCACTATAGGATAACATGTATAAAAATCAGATTTTTTGCCATTTATAATAGTTTAAGCGACCCTGCTAGAACCACGGGATCCGGGGGTGCCTGACACTTTCCCTCGGGTCAACAAAATTCCTTATTCAGAATTTTTGGTTCGCAGACTCCATTCGGGAAGTCGAAATTTTCCTCGATTTGGGATTCAAGATAAACCGGTGACTTGGGACACCAAAAGCCAAACATTTCCCAAGTGGCGACTCTAAAAATCGAATAAATAATCCCATTTCGAATAATGTCAATTTAAATGGAAAAACTCCCTTGTACATTATCCTTCGGGGTAGGTGTGTAAAAAAAGAAGCGTGACAGTTAGTATTAAATGAAGTCTCACCAACACACGCTTCTTCTCACAGGTGTTGAATGTTGGTGCATACTACTCATACAATAATTTCAGCATAAACTTTAGAAATTTGTATGCGAAAAATCACTAACAATTCACATGTATTAAATCTGAAATTACAATTTTAAAAATTTAATAAGTAAAATTAGAAACCTTAAAGGTCAAACTCAAGGTTAAGTGATAGATTTTCCACTGGTCATATCATAGCATACACGCTCGACTACATTAAAAATTCATGTTTTTTTCTTGTAGGGGTACCTCTTGAACAATGGAATTGTCCAAATGGAGCAACCTCTTCTGTTCTTCTCAAAGACTTGCCCTCTGATTTTATGTTTAAAGGCAACCATTACACTTTCTTTTCAAGACTTAAAACCTCCAAAATTTTCATGGAAAATGCTTTTTCAGATTTTTTTTTAAATATTTGGGTGGTAAATGAAGAGTATTTTCTAAAAAAAGCATACATCAAAGATTAATAATAAACTTAGTACTCAACAATTTTGAGTACTAAAGACTAATAATAGTGTCTACGTGTAGAAGTGGAGCAAATAGCATGAAATGTAAAAGTTAAAGTTAGTTATGGGAAAAATTACTTTTTCGTATGTAAGTAAGGGAAGTTAACCCACGACAAAATACTTTAAATTTGATAATCTAACACTAGAGATGGTTTCCTTGTGAGAAATATTTTTCTGAAAAATAACTTGAACTTAACACAAAAGAACATATTTAAAATGAAATAAAGAGTGGCGTTGAATTTTTTTTTTTTTTTTTTCCTTCTGGTAAATGAGTGACGTTCAATGTTTCCATTTAAATAGGTTCTACAAATTAATAAATTATCCTTATTTACCCTGACAAACTTGTTAACCATACGTAAGAGTGCTATGCGTATATCTCTACTGGGTTTCATTGTGTTTCTTTGTATGAATTCAACTAATTTCTTTTGTTACCTGTAGTTTTTGTCGTGGGTTTAACGCTAAAGTAAATTGTAAACTTTCCGTTTTTTCTGTTGTTACCTGTAGTTTTTGTTGCAAGTATAAATTATGAAAATTGAAATAGGACTGATAATAAATCGGGACCATGTGAAGTTGTAAGGAAAGAATGAACGAACATTAGTTCTTAAACCATGTGATATAGTCATTCTTGCTATAGAAATCGATCTGAGAATACAGGTCCACCCTGGAGAAATAATCTCACTAAAATTTATACTCCTACTAACTACCCAGGAGAACTCTTGTTTAGCAAAATGATTCAAGAACATGCAAAGATAGTAACTCTGACTTCGAATTCGAATTTCAAGGAATATCAGTACCCTCCACAGAAAGCCATCTAATTGGACGAGGTTCGCTTACACCTATCATGACATTAACACAGCAGCAATATGTTCATCGTGTTGGTTCGTCAAGGTGAAGTTCACCAAAAGAATTTGGAGAACCTGATAAATCCTATGTACTCTTTAGTTCCATGCACATCCAGGAACAGCATTTGGGCAATATTTACTCTTCCACCTTCTTGCTTTCTGTTTCACTCTTCACACAATCTCCGGTACCTTGGGTAAGTAGGTGGCTCTTATAAAGTATGTCCAATTCGCGGAAATAGGGGCAGGATCTGTAGTTTCTTAGACACGCCTTCCCACTGTCAATTGTCCTTTTATAGTACTTGTTGATGTTCTCCCATTTTTCTTTACACTTTTTCGGAGTCCGGATGTAACCCTTCTTTGCCAATCCATCGGCTACTTCTTCCCACACAGATCCTTTAGCCCCTTTAAGAAACTTGTGATCTAAAGCAATTCGAATTGATACAAGGTCTTGCACTTCAGATTTTGGCCATCTCCTATTACAGGGATCAGATCTAACATCAGCTTCTTGACCATGAACTTCACCTTCATCTTTAACTCGGCTTGACATTTCTGATGATTTTGGAATCTGGAACTCATCACCCAACAGATTCTCGAGGAAAGAAATAAGGGTCAAGTTTCTAGATGTCTCTTCAGCTCTAACCTCCTCATCCCGCTTTGCCCTTTCTATCTCTTGCTGCTTCCAACCTTCTTCCCGTATGATTCTCTCATGTTCCTTCTTCTCTATCATATCTATTAATTGTTTGTGCATCTGCTCTTGCTTGTCCATTAGCCTCTTTACCATATCTTCAAGATATAATTTAAGACTCTTCCTCTTCCTATTTAATCGTTCTTCAATTGCCTCTGATGATTCGCTGTCATCTGAAGATGAGCTGCATCCACGTAAATTCAAGTGCAAATCCTTTCATATCTTCGGAATTTTGTAAGAGACAAATTACTCTCTCCTAGAAAATCACTTGTATTATTATACCAAATCGTTCTCATGCAATTATCTGGATTACTATAGGCAACATTATTCATCAGAACTATTTGGAGTATTTTGCTGGCATGACGAAAGAAAAAAATTGACCTTTGGCAGTAAGTTTGAAACATTTTGAAATACCGACAACTGTTAATTCCAAAGCAACCAACATCAATGTAAATTCAGGACCTTTTTAGCCAAAAACTGCTGCTTTTTTTTTTCCTAAATAACATCAGCCAGCCAGCCAGCCATCCACTAAATACTGTAGCATCAATTAAACTGGCTTCTAAGGTCTAAGCTAGGAACTTTTTTCTAAAATAAGTTTCATAAGGCTTAAATATAAAGCTTAGGGTTCTTTGACAGGAAAATAAAGAACCTGGCAATAACACTAAGTATTTTACTTTTGCTCCCTACACTTTATGCACTGAATATAATTAGCAACAAAAAACTATTGGAATTTAGAATGTTAAAACTATACTGTAACTACGAATCATCTAAGTTGCAAATGAATATTAAAAAAAAAGATAATACACTAAATGAAGAACTTTGCTCACATAATCTAATCCGATAAATAACACAAACGCCGACATATCAAATAGCATAATAAGGCGATTATGGAAAATGCCGCTATTATTAAAATAAAAATACCTAAATTCAGCCTCCAAAATACGAGCTTGGGAGATCAAGTTGAAGCAATCAGCATCAAACACCGACTTCATTTGCTGAACTGCCGAAAATTCGAAGCCGCATTCCCTCGGTATGACTGTATTTGCATTTTGAGCAGAGAACTGACTAAAAAACCCTCCTAAATCACTGCTGCAGTTCATCAGAGTTTCGTCCATGTCACAGCTGGAGTCCACCATATCGACATAGCTACGGCCGTTTCCACACCGTACCGGACGGAGCTTACGGGCAGGGGAAACTGGAAGGTGGTCGATTTCCGGTGGAGGAGGAACAACGGAGGCTGGATGAGAATAAACGGCGTTACTGGATACTGGAAAAGGAGTAAGGTTGTTGTCAGGGAAAGTAGTGACATCGTTCGATCGGTGACCGTCGCCGTCAGTAAGGAGTTCCATTGGAGAAGGTAAAAAAAATAAGATAAAAGCGGCGGCGGAGGGGGAAAAAAATGGAGGGCTGGTAAAAGCAAAGTAAAATGGGGTAAAAGAGAAAGGAAACACCGTATTGGCGAAATTTATTTATTTATTTTTGTTGTTTTTCTGGCTAACATCTTGTTTGGATGGTTGTTATTGTATTATATTGTTATTATAAAATAATATTTATTTTGATTGCTTATTTAAAGTTAATTGTATCGTATTGTTAAATGTATTTTTTAGGAACAATCAAAACCCCCATTTTATGAAACGATCGATTCGGTGTAGTGAGATCGTTTCCTATTTTCTTTTTTAATTATGCCCCTTACTTATTACTCTATAATTTTATTTTATCATTTAATTATTTTTTATTTTAACTCCAAATCTCCAACTTATTGACATACTTTGTCTTCTTCCATCTTTTCTATAGTTGATTTGCCCCATTCTTTTATCCAAGTCTTTGTTCGATTCTTTGTCTCTTTCCTTCGTTTTAATTATTTTTTCTAATATTAGTTAATTTTTTTTCAGGTTTTTGCTCTTGTTTCCAAGCTACGTAATTAATGATGAATTAGTAAAAAGATATTTTCTTAAATTATTTTTATATGTAATTTTTGATAAAATTTATTTAAACTAATTGGGGATATTTTGGTAAATTTATCAATTACAGTACAGTAGGATACAATCAAACCAAACAATAAAAATATTATTTAACAACAGCAAACGATACAATCTATTCAAATATTGTATTTATGAGCACATGATTTTTGCCTCGCTTGAACTATTCCTATAGAATTCTTAGAATTAGGAATTTTCTTTTATTATTTGAATTTTAGGAAATTAATTGCATGATTTTTGTGTTTGTTTGCATTTTGTGTGCATTTTTAGTTGGCATAATTCATAAAAAATACAAAAAATTAGCATACTTGCATTTAGGACCTCATTTTAACATTTTATTAGTTAATTAACATCACAAAAATAGAAGAAAAGAACAAAAATAGCCCTTTTTATATTTTTACTTTAATTTGAATTTTTTTAGTTTTCTTTTAAGAAAGGATTTAGTTAATTTTTGAAATTAATTAGTGTAGTTATAGAATTAAATCATGTCTTTATTTTTATTAATTTTACATTTAACAAAAACAGAAATAAAAGTGAGTGATTAAAAAAAAGGCAAAAAGAAGAGAAAAGTCAAAGAAAACAAATTGTCTTCATAAACTACCCAATTTTTGGGCCAATTTCGCCCTAAACCCGTTCAAATACCCTCAAAATCGGCCCAAACCCACCTCAGAAACCTGGTCCAGCTTCCCCCAGGGCCAAACGACATCGTTTTGGTTCCATCAGATCTGAGCCGTCGATGTTACATGATCCAACGGCTTACAAGCTAGGGTCCAATGAGTATAAAACTGTTTGAACCATACCCATCCCCCTTCAGACCCCACTCCGTCTCTAACCCTCCCAAACCCTAGAGACCAGCCGCCATAATATTCTCTATCAATTCCGCCGGCGTCGATGACACAAACTACGCCGATGGCTCTCAAATTCAAACCATACCTTCTCCTCCTCCTTCCAAATCTAAGTTCACTTTTCTTCAAAACTCGCACAAACCCCTCGAATCTTCGTTTGAAGTCATGAACCCTATCCCATCCTCATTTGCCCAAACACGTCGCAAAAAATCAGAAAGCTCTCCGTACAGGAGAAAATTTGCTACAGTACATCGCCAATGGCGATATGGCCACTGTGCCACCGTCCACCGGTGGAAAACCACCGGACCACCGCCAAACGAAGCGGAATACAAATACGCACCATATCCAACAAACTTCATGCATTCTAATACCCAGGTGAGAGCAGATCTCCAAAACAGTGATGAGATCACTGTTCAAAAAAATTGCATGGGTGTTTCAAATATTTCCCAAGAAAAATCAAGCCCTCCATTCCAAATTCTAAACCGTGGAGATTATTCTCCACCTCAAGGCGCCTCACGCAGCCAATTTTCAGACCGTTCTACCATCAAAATCGCCGGCACTGGTGAAATGAAATTTTCCGGCGAGCTGCAAAATTTGACGCACAGTGCTCCAGACGTCCAAATGGAAAAAGAAACATACCAAAACATGCGCAATGATGAGAAGAACGCATCACAACCTTCAATTTCACCTGGGTATCAAACAACAACTCCAATTTTGCAATTGTCCACCACAGGCACTCTGTTAGTTCCAACTGTTCGACCAAATTTCTATCCCAGCTTCAGGCCAATTGGTGACCAATTCTCAATGGTGATCTCATCTACATCACCATTGGCATCTCCATGCCAAGTTTCAAGTCAATCCAATCAGGGAATTATGCAGAACCCTCAATTCAACAGTCAGAACCTTCATGAGTTGGCTGGACATGGTGGTACCGGGATAATTGGTACCCAAAACCAATGCCAATCTATCCCTTTACCTTCAGGGAATGTTTCTAGCCCCTCAAATCAAATTTTACATGGCTCAATTCTGTCGAATATCCAAAATAGTCCACCTGTGCACTGTTCATGGAACAGTGTTCGACCAAAGTTCAACCATACTTCTGTCCAAATTGGAAGCTCTCCAACAATGATGCTTTCACCTAATCCACCAAAGGAAGACCTATGTCAAGTTTCAAGCCAATCTACTGAGGGAACCAAGCGCTATGATCATCTGTTCATGCCTGATGATCATCATTTGGCCGGAGGCCATGCTCAGGAGATAATTGGTTCTCAAAACCAATGCCAATCTACCCCTACACCCCAGGTGAGTGTTTCCCATCTCTCAGAACCAATTTTACATGGCCCAAATTACTCGAATATCCAAAATAGTGATGCTGAACACTGTTCCATTAGAGGTGTTCGACCTAATGTCAATGATCAGTCCCAGCAAGTTTT
The DNA here is from genome assembly GCA_026770625.1 of Nicotiana glauca. NCBI lineage: Eukaryota > Viridiplantae > Streptophyta > Magnoliopsida > Solanales > Solanaceae > Nicotiana > Nicotiana glauca. Next base: position 15,479 of record MU742530.1, read on the forward strand.
TAGGAATTTAATGATTGGGGACCACTCTATAGGATCATTAGAACATACAGGTCAAATTTTAGATCAATTGGTTGAGGGAGATAGGAGTTCTGAATTTTTGAAGCTCCCAGTCGTTCCTCAGGTGTTTGGGCAAGATGCTGCAGACACGACCCATTCCCATGTTCATTTGGATCCCAAACCCTTAGAAGCCCCTCTTGTACCTCCCAATTATCCACCCCAGCAAACTCAATCCACAGTTGCCAATTGTTTGTCATCACAGGCCCACACAGTTAAGTCAACTTCAGATGAACAATTGGTACCCAAAGTTCCCATGAAGTCTGCTGAAAATGTTAGTAATGCTATTACTAACAATAAACTTGTCTCTAGCTTGAAAGTCCCTCACACCTTGGATCTTGATTCTCATTTGAATAACCAAAATCAGCTACAAAACACATACCCCTTAACCTCAACAAATAACAACCCACAGATAACCACAGCAGACCCATCCCAACCCAAAGCAGCCCTCCAAAACCATCAGAACACAACCAACACAACCATTCCCAAAATTTCTTCTAATTTTGAGAAACCAAATCCCAGGAAAATTCAAAAAAACCAAACCAAACCTACTGTTACCCCTCACCAAACCTCTGTAACCACTGAGCCCAACACAACCCCACATCAACCAAACTCCAACCCCAACAAGACCAAATAGCCATCCAATCCCCCTCCCTCACCTCCTACTGTTACTCAGTCTTATGTCACCAGACTTGGGGCCAGACATGAAGCTGAGATCCAACCTATCTCCTTCACCCCTCCCAAAATCACCACCAAACAAGGGCAACCTGCAGTCATTTTCAAAAGAAAGGATTACATGATCAAATTTGCTGACAGATGCAAGTTTACTGTAGTTGGAAAATTTTCTAATACCATGCCCATAATGGAGGTTATTAGGAAAAGTTTCATAGCCCAGACTGAATTGAGAGGTGGGGTCAAGATTGTCCATTTCAATGCAAGGACTGTCTACATAGATTTGGATAATGAGTATGATCACTCTACTGTGTGGGGCAAACAATCCATGTATATTCAGGGTCAAGTGATGAAGTTAGAAGCCTGGTCGCCCACCTTTAAACCAAATGAGGTTTCTCCCATTGTCCCAATTTGGGTAGTCATTCCAGAATTACCTTGGCATCTCTATTACATGGAAATACTTACCCCTCTCCTATCTCCTATAGGTAAAGCTTTATACCTTGATCTGGCATCCTTTCAAAAAACTAGGGGGAGTGTTGCAAAAGTTAAAATCCAAATTGATTTAACCAAAGAAAGACCCCACCATGTTTGGCTTGGTTATGATGAAGACCAAGATGATAATGGGGATGGAGAGTGGTTAGAAGTTCAATATGATAATGTGCCTGCCTACTGTACATATTGTAAACATCTGGGACACTCTGAATACACATGTGATATCAGAATAAGAGATGCAGAGAAAAAACAAAGAAAAGAAGAGGAAAATAAAGCAGGTCCTTCAAGGAGCACCAATGCCCCAAACAACAAGGAGCAGACCAATCAGGTAGGGCAGCACCAAAAAGGCACAACACAGGTCCCCAAACACCAAACCTCAGATCAAAAGGCAAACCAACAGGCAAGGGAACACCAAATGAACTCTGAGCACCAAAATGACAACAACGAGCAACCAAAGGACAATTGGAAGGTCCAGAAGAGGAAAAACTTCAAGGGCACCACTCAGAATCACAAGAAGCAGCAATAGACTTACCTACCAAAAAACACTTTTGAGACACTGGACAACAAGCAGACAGGTATGTCTCCTTAAAAATCCTCTCCCAAATCTGTTCCTGCTCCTCAGGAAATGGCAGTTCAATCCCCAGTTACTAATGTTGAAGCTATTGGAGGAAATGGGGAGTGTCAGAAGAACCCAATAGAAATATAGGAAGGGGAACCAAAGGGGAAGGGTGTTCCTCATGTTTTGCATGAGTGTGCCATTGCACAAAAGGATGACCATAAGAAAGACCTTGCCCCTGCTACCTCTGATCTCCCCTCAGATGTACATTTATCTCTGCAAGCTACTGAAGAATCATCAGATGACAGCTCAGGGTACCATGATGAAAACATGGATGCCCAGATGAAGTACTTGCTCAAAGGAAAGGCTCACTCTGAATGTGACTTCCATGTTCAACCTCCTAAGGAGAAAAACAAACCTAGTAAGAAAAAGAGAAAAGCTATGAGAAAGAAGGCTGGTATTATTATCAAAGAACCCTCAGATCCTCCTGATGATACACACCATATGAGCCCAGTGTTCCAGAACCCCATTACCTCAGGAAAAACTAGCCTTCACAAGTCTCCTCAAATAGCTAACCCCTCACTTTCTCAGCCTCTCCTCACCCAAAAGACCTACACCTCTGATGAGAATGAAACAGATCCTCAGATAATTTTCACTACCCATTCTCCCAAAATCCAAGGTCCACCCAATACCAACCTATCAGAAAGTCACCCCTCTCATCCCCCTGAAATGATACTTGAAGAATGCCCTCTTAATAGATATTCCCCCCAGGAAGATACATGCCTATACAGTCTGAGGATGAATTGAGGGGAGACCAGAAGAATGCCAATCCATCATCTGATGAAGAAAGAGAAGAAGATCAACACTGTGAAATGTTGATCACAGCAGTAAATGGTATTGACCCACAACACAGTCCACCAACCAGAATATCTAGCCAAAGGAAACCTTCCCCAAGGTTAACAAGAAGTAGAGCCGCCAGGAGCAGCAGTGTCCCACCAAAGCCCAAAAACTCCACCTCTCTCCAATGATTAGCACAATCATATGGAATGCAAGAGGTATTAGGACCTCTGGAGCCATTGAAAGGCTTAGAATCCTAAAACAAATCCACCAACTCTCTCTTATAACTGTTCTTGAACCTTTCCTAGACCATTCTTACATCAACCACTTCAAACTCCAAATGTCCATGCACCAAGCAGCCTCTAATGTCAATAACAAAATTTGGGTTTTTTGGGACAACGAATTCACTATCAAGGTCCTGGACCAGGATGATCAGCAATTAACCATGGAAATGAATCATGTTGCAACTGACAAAACCTTCAATATCACAATCATATATGCCAAATGCAAACCAGTCATGAGAAAACCTCTTTGGGAGGTGTTGAGGCAAAAATCCAATGACTATAATCTCCCCTGGTGTGTTGTTGGGGATTTTAATGTCATTGCATCTGTTGAAGGGGACTGCCATACCAAATGAATAAGAGTCTAGACTTCCTATCTATGATAGAGGACTGTGGACTGATTGACCTTGGTTTCTATGGACCTAAATACACTTGGTCCAATGGTAGAGGTCAATGCTCTATAGTCTGGAAAAGACTAGATAGAGGTCTAGCAAATGACCAGTGGCTTCAAGCTTTCCCTGCTTCTACCATCACTCACTTGGCTGCTGCCGGTTCTAACCATAATCCCATCCTCCTTGAAATGCATGAAAGGGCTGAACCCACCAAGAAATACTTCAGATTCTTAAACTGTTGGGTAGAAAATGAAAAGTTCTTACCTTTGATGAATGAAGTGTGGGAGAGATATGTACAGGGCAAACCAATGTGTATCTTCCACCAAAAACTGAAAACTTTGACCAGTGTCTTGAGTAAATTGTCAAGGGCAGAATATGGTGACATCTTCTCTAAGGCTAAGGAATTTGAACAACAAGTCAAGGATGCTGAAATGGCTTGGGCCAATTCAAATGATGATCATGACAGACTGAACCTACATGAAATCAAAGCCAAGTACATCAGATACTTAAAACTGGAGGAGAGTATTCTGAAACAAAAAACTCAGCTGCAATGGTTCAAAGAAGGGGATGCAAACTCAAAATACTTTCATAGTCTGATCAGGGGAAGAAGAAGGAAGCTGTATGTCCACAAAATCAAGGATGAAAATGGGACATGGATTCAAGGGGACAGTGCTATTGGTGATGCTGCATGTGACTACTTCCAAGACCTATTTTCAGATCCAGGAGGGCATATTAGAGAGGACCTTCTGTCTTGTATTCCAAATCTGATCACTTCAGAGGACAACTCCAGACTCACTGCTGATCCTACCATGTCTAAGCTCAAATATGTGGTCTTTTCAATGAACCCTACAAGTTCTGCAGGGCCAGATGGCATGAATGGCAAGTTCTACCAAACCTGTTGGGATATTATCAAAGTTGACCTCCTTAATGTGGTCCTGGACTTCTTTGGAGGAAGCTTTATGCCAAAATACATGACTCATGCATGCATAGTGATGCTTCCTAAAGTTTAATTCCCCAATGCTCTGACTGAGTTCAGGCCAATAAGCCTTAGCAACTTCATCAACAAAGTCATCTCCAAGGTTATCTGCTCTAGACTTGCCCCTATTCTTCCCAGGATCATCTCCAAGAATCAATCAGGGTTTGTTGAAGGGAGAAACATTTTTGAGAACATAATGTTGGCACAGGAAATTGTTCAGGGGATTAAAAAGCCTAATATAGGCTCCAATGTAGTCATCAAGCTGGACATGGCTAAGGCCTATGATAGGGTTTCATGGGCCTTCACTTGTATAATGTTGAGAAGAATTGGGTTCTGTGAAACATTCATAGACATGATATGGAGAACCCTCTCAAATAATTGGTACTCTGTCATCATCAATGGCCTAAGATGTGGTTTTTTCCAGTCTTCAAGGGGTTTGAAACAAGGAGATCCTTTAGCTCTTTCCTTGTTAATTCTTGGGGCAGAACTTCTTTCCAAAATGTTGAATTCACTTAATCATGACCAACTCCACAATGGATTCTACATGGACAGAAAAGGACCACAAGTCACTCACCTCAGCTTTGCAGATGACATCATCATTTTCACCTCTGGTGGTAGGTCATCACTCAGAAGAATTATGTGGATTCTTCATAACTATAAAGCCACCTCTGGGCAGCAGATCAACAAAAGCAAAAGTCATTTTATGACTGCCCCATGTGCTAGCCACTCTACTGTGAGAAGAATCCAAAATATCACTAGCTTCACAAAGAAACTTTCCCCTCTTACCTATCTAGGTTGTCCCCTATACACTGGTAGGATCAGAATCTCTTACTTCAATCCTCTCATTTCAAAGGTGGTAGGAATAATTAAAGGATGGCAAGGCAAAATGCTCTCATATGGGGGCAGAGCAACTCTCATCAAATATGTGGTTCAGTCCTTACCCGTTCATCTTCTTTCAGCTATTTCCCCTCCCAAAACAGTTATGAAACAAATTGAGAGGCTGATGGCTAACTTTTTCTGGGGTATGGACAAGGACAGACAAAAATACCATTGGGCTTCATGGCCAAAACTTTCTTACCCTATTGAGGAAGGTGGCCTGGGATTTAAATCCATTGCAGATGTCTGCAGGGCAATGGAACTCAAACAGTGGTGGCACTTTAGAACCACAGACTCCCTTTGGAGCTCCTTCTTGCAAGCCAAGTACTGTCAAAGGTCACACCCCATCTCCAAGAAGTGGGACACAGGTCAATCCCAATCCTGGAAGAGATTAATGTTCAATAAAAAAGAAGCAGAAAAAGCCATTCTGTGGAGATTACACTCTGGTACCTGTAGCTTTTGGTGGGACAATTGACTAGGTGATGGTCCACTAGCTCAACATAGAAGTTCAGGAGGCAGACCTGGAAAGCTAACTGTAGCATTCTTTTGGGAAAATGGCCATTGGAACCTGCAAAAGCTCAATGAATTAGCCCCCCCCCCCCCATAAAATACCTCAAATTACCCAAACCAACATATTCTTCAACCCCAACTCCCCTGACACTCCTATTTGGACACCAACCACAAATGGAAAATTCTCTTGTGCATCAGAATGGAATCTCATCAGAAATAAAAAAGGTCCTAACCTCTCCAATAGGATGACATGGCACAAGAAAATCCCCTTCAAATGGTCCTTCTGCCTTTGGAGAGCCTTGAGAAATAAACTTCCAACAGATGATAGAGTCCTGCAATTCAGTGCTCCCACAATTTCAAGATGTGTCTGCTGCTCTCTTCATGATGCTGAGACAGTGGAGCATATCTTCAGCTCAAGAAATTTTGCAAAAATAGTCTGGCAAAAGTTTGGAGGCATAGTGGGCATTCAAACAACAAACATGCCTCTTAGGATGTTGTTAATGAAATGGTGGATTCATAAAAGCTGCAATGAGGCTCACAAGCTAATCTTGCAAACCATTCCTATCATAATTTGTTGGAACTTATGGAAGAATAGATGTGGGGCTAGGTATGGAAGCAAAAATACATCCCTCACTAGAGTTCTCTTTGCCATCAGTTCAGACATTAATTTGCTTTTCAGAGCAAACTTCCCCAACATCAAATGGCCTGTCAATTGGAGCCATCTGTATCCCTTTCTGGAAAACACCACTCACCCCAACACCTGTGTTCAAGTCACCTGGGCTAAACTAACCCCACCATTTGTCAAAATCAACACTGATGGAAGTGCCCTCTCCAACCCTGGAAAAATTGGAGCAGGGGTTATCATAAGGGGTCAGGATGGTGAATTTATCCATGCCATAGCATCCCCTCCGGGGGAAGGAACCAACAACTATGCTGAAACCCAAGCTGCTATCATTGGCATTCAATGGTGTCTGAACAATGGTTTCAACAATATCCACTTGGAGTCTGACTCCTCTCTCTTAATCCAATGGTTGCACGGTCAATCTGAACCCCCTTGGACCTTAGATATGAATATCAAACACCTTAGGAACCTGTGCTCCCAAGGTGTAAACTTCATGGCCACCCATGTGTACAGAGAAGCAAATGGTTCAGCTGATTCCTTATCCAAGTTGAGCCATGAATTATCCTCTCAAACCAGCTTCAGCACCCTTCACTCTCTTCCTAGTCACATTAGGGGACACATCTACCTTGAATCCATAGGAACCCCTGCTCTTAGACAAAGGAAATCCAGCAAGCTCAAACCACCCTGTTCACACACCACCTCTTCACTCCATACATGCTCCACATCCCATGGTTATGGTTAAACACAAATCCTCCCAGTTGATACCCCCCCCCCCCCAAATCCAAATTACCACCAAAAGAAGCCCCAACACTCATCAGGAAATCCATGAAAAACAGACCAAAAACAAGGGACCTAATTTGTCTAACCAGGTTTGCTTTTTTGCAGGTGTTCTTTGTGATCTCTACACCATACTGTACATGCTCCATTTCATTGAGGACATACCAGTGGTTAGCCCCTCTCAATACCTGTGGGTCCTCTGCAGTATCCACTCAGAATTCCCAGAATCACCTCACCAAAAACCTGCTAAAACAGGTTTTCTGCCCTCAAGTAGGTGATTATCTGACCAAAGCACACTCTCCTCACTTTCACCCTTGGACTCACCTCACTGAACACACCATCTCCCAACTTCTCTGTCAATCCTTTACTAGCAAACACACATCACAACACCCACAGGAGGTTCCTCATCACTACAAGAAGTTGAGCTGGAGTACTCAATATTCTTGCCACCCCCCCTTTTTCCAAACCTTACACCTGCAGCCACTATAACACACCTGAAACACACTCACCTTTCACACTCTCACTCTTATACCCAGAGAAATTCATTTTCAAACTCCATGAGCATCTACACAACTGATTGCAGTCTACACAAGAACCTGCAACCAGTGTGTAGAACAGGGATCCACAATAGCTCCCCTTACCACAGACTCACCTCTAGTTTCCACAAGAACCTAGAGGTGGAGCTCCCATTTACTAACATATTCTTCTGTTTTGCAGGTACTTGGAGGAGACTAGATCATTTGATGCATTCTCAAGCAGTGGTATCAGCATCTTTGATGCTCATTCTGCTGAGAATGCACCAGATGATCCAAGTCCCTCAATTAACACCTACAACACATCATGTGGATGGCACCAACCAAGGTTCAATGATAATTGGTGCAACTCCTTCCACAGAGGAACTAGCAGCTACTGTCACTGCATCAGGCCTCACTATTAGGAAACAGATCCTGACTTTCAACTGCTGCTACCTCATTGTCCTCACCTAGAGTAGGAGTAAACAACAGCAGGTCCACACACACTCATCTAGGGACTCAGACCTAGTTCAGACTTCAGCAATCTATGCCCTCAAGGGATTAAAATGCTCACTCTCTGCTGTCAAGTGTGCTCTACAGTCTCATGGAGTTGCAACACAATGTACTCTTTTTGATATTCATCTCCTGCTCAGTTTTCTTGCACAATCAGCACAAGACCAAGATGAAGATAGTATCCTTTACTCACCCTCATTTTTTGTCATCCTTCTCAAGGATTTTCTACACTTTGATAGGTGTAGAGGATGGTTTTATTGGAAAATTAGTTTCCAAACCATCTCTTTATTAGACATAGGATCTTTTATTATCTTATGTATAGATGATCTAGGTTTACTTCATCTTACTCTCATTTTTGCTTACCCAAATGTCTATTGTATTTTGGTCACTTGGGCCATCAGAATAGGTATATCTCACCATAGATCATATGTGTTATTTGTATGAAAATACACATGTTCATGTACTCTTTCTTGGAGGTCAGTTCTATGCCCCCCTCTATTGTTGTACTTTGCTTTATATTATATGAAAATTTACCTTAAAAAAAAAGTCATGAACCCTAGTCGCCGCCTTTGTTCTCCGATGGCGCCACCGCCTCCAAACCACTTCAAAACAACACCCCATGACCCATGTGCCTCCCTCATGCCTAATATGTCACTAGTTTCCTTCGAAACTATCTAGAATCATTCAAATCGTAAATCTGAGTTCGAGCTTTAACAATTCAATTAATCGACCCAAGCCTTTGTTCTTCGCGATTTAGGAGTTGATTCACTACAAATTGATGTTGTTCGTTCGTTCTTAATGGAGAATAAGTGATTAGCATCAATTTCATGCGAATCAAAACATCAAGAGGAGTTTCAAGTTTAATCAGTGAGTGTTCTTAAATTTCTTTTTATCTGTAAATTTTCCCTTTTATGCATTAGCTTTTTGATTTTATTTTGCTTTTGTTCGTCTTCAATATTTCTTCTATTTTTAGGATTGATTTAGGGATTGATTGGTTTTGATTACATTTTGTCATTTGATTTGATTGCTACCGTACGATTCCTGTTTAACTACTTAGTTTGATTAGTTTAATTTGATAATTTGATTAGTATTTCTGCTTGTGGTTTGATTTTCTTTGCCAATATTCGATTTTCTTTTCTACTCTAGTCATACTGTTTTTTGTATTAATTTTGTTCACTTCTTAATTTTAGTTTGACTTGTTGATACCTAATTTTTTCCTAAGTATTTTTTATATCTAAAATACTTCCAAAATAGCATATTTGTGCATATATAAGCACACCCAAGAGTTTTGACATTTTTAGTAATTTTTAAACCAATTTATTATCTATTTTAATACAACAAAATCCAATAATTATTTTCAAAATTATCATTTTTTGGTGAATAACTCATTTTATTCTCACATTTACACCAAATATAATTAAGGTAATTTTTGTTTGCATATTTTTACGAATTTATTTGGTATTTTTAAAACTAAATTGCATATAATTGCAATTATAGCCTATTTTGTGATTAATAGCATTTTATAATTAAAAAATTAGTTCCAGTATTTTTAAGTTAATATTTATGTAATATTTGTTTACTCAATATTTTTTTATATTTTTTAAACCATTATTACCTTTTTATAAAATAAAAGGAAAAAATTGGCTATTTAAAATCTAGCCTCAATTTCATTTAAAATACAACCCAAATTGGCGTCCCAATTCAAACCCAATTACGCAACCCAATTCAATTTGGATCGAATCCCTGATCCAATCGCCCAAACCCGCCCTTTTTCTTTTTAAAATCTGAGTCATTGATCATTTTTTATCAACGGCCCAGATCTCTTCTTTCCTTTTTTAATTCCAAACGACCCCTAAACCCTACCCCATTCTCTCAGAAACGCCGCCTCTAATTCCCTCTTCTCTTAAACGCTCTCGAACTCTCACGAAACCCTAGTCACTCTCTGCCATTTTCAACCCCAAATCCACCGGAGTTCATGCCCGCTCAAGCCCTGGATGACCTATACTCACCTTCTACTGCTTTCACATGCTTGATACTTGAAGGTTCAAGGCCAAACTTCGAGGGCCTTCATTCATACCTTCGTCGATTCGGGGTCTCCGGTCATCTCTGGCGTGTCTTAGCTTCCTAAGCCTGGTTTCGACCTTATCAACTCCGGACATGATCTTGTTTCTTCCAAGCCTTTCTCATTTCTAGGGTTCTCAGAAACCCTAGCCTATTTGATGTTCTTTTTCGTTTATTTGTTTGGATCTATGCTTGATCTGTGCTATATGTGATATTTTAAACGTTTTCCCCAATTTTCCTTTTTAAAATTTTTTGATTTCAAACTAGGGTTTCTCAGTCTGTCTGTTAAATAATTTGTTCGATTCATTTGTTTATCATCTCTAAGTTTGATTGGTGTTGAAAACCTAATTTTTGGATATTTGTTGAGTTCCTGAGTCTATCTGTCTGATTTACTTTGTTTGCACCTGTTTAGTGTTGAAAACCCTAATTTTTTGGGGTTTATTTGGGACTTTGAGGCTATTTATTTGTTGCATTTGTTTATCGCCTCTAAACTCTACTGATTTTGAAAAACCCTAGTCCTTTGGGGTCTATTCGAGTTTCTAAGTTTGTTTGTGCAACTCGCTTGTTTGAAATTGCTCCTTCACTTCAGCATCTCATTTCCTTTATGTGATTACTTTTGTTCTGAGTTCTTGATATCTGTTAAACTCGACTACTTTTTTAGAAAAAGTTTTCACTTGACTCTTTGCATGCTTCTAATCTTTCTCTCTATTACTAAGCCAATGAAACTTGACCTACGTGACTATCATGCTATGAATGCTTGCTGTCTACTAACTCTGTGCTATTACTGTATGCTGTTTCTTCTTGCCATAGCTTGGCCTCACATGTCTATTATTTGTGCACTTCATTTATATACTGAGTCCCTTCTGTGATTGATTCTCAAACTTGTGATTGATTTTCAAAACTTTTCTTTTGTGAAATTCTGATTTTTACTCGCCCGTTAAGGGGTAATTGATTCTCTCTCTTTGTTTGGCCTTACCAGATCCTTTCCAAAAATAAGTACATTCCTGTACTTAGACTTAATCCCTTACTATATGATTTTATTGCTCCTTTTATGGCAACAATCATTCCGCTTACAAATTGATTTTCTTTCCTTATATTAAACCTGTTAGTGTCCGTTGAGCAATAATCCCGTGATTAAAGGGAAGTCTTGAGTTAATTGCTTCTGACTTGTGATTGTTTCCATGTTTGTGTTAAGACATTACTTATTACCTTACTTTTCACTCGTTTTAAAAAAACTATAAATACCCGACCTTCTTTTATTAAAACACACGAACAACTTGAGTTCAAAATAGACACTTACGCTTAAAACTCTCTCTTTCTTTACTACTACTTGTGCTGTTGCTTTGTCTAGCCGGCTGAAAGCCAAGGCTAGACTGTGGACTCATGTTTGCTCTACCTTTTCTATACTTTGCTTCTCTACTGGTATGTCCTAGTTAATTTACAAGCCTCAACAACAACATGTTTTCTTTAATTGCTACAGTTTGTCAGTCCTGTCTAATTCTGTTCATGTTTCTGCAGTCTAGATATGTCACTAGCATGCTGTACTACGTTTTCTTTCCCTTGTAAATTAATGTGTGTGCACTCTGTTAGTCATTTGTTATTCACTTGCTACCTTATGAATCCCAAAGCCCCGTATCCCCTTATATGTGTTTGTGTTCATTTGGATGGTTTGTGTCCATGCCAGCATCAGCTATTGCTGTGCATGACCAAACCAAGCCTGCTGGGTTATACAATAAATCCCATAATACCTTGTCCCTTTTGAATGACTACTGATTCTGTGTAGTTTGAGTTTTACTACTACAATTGTTTTCAAAATCACCCTTACCACTTACTATTTCCAATCCAGTTTTAATAAATCTCTTTCAAACTATGTTCTGCACTTCCACTATGCTCTTAGAACTTAGGTTCTGCCCATCTTGTGTGAGCCTTGCCTTGGGACCCTTAAGTTCCCTCTGAACTTGGACACATAAGGGCTGGCCCTTCCACACTGCACAACTCAATTTTTTTGATTAGCATCTTGGGTGTATGCACTGCCTGGGGTTCCTGAAATCCCTGGATCTCTGAAATACCCTAGATGAGAGAAGGCTTGGAAATTTGGATCTCTGAAGTGGCTCAATCTCATATTATTAGACATTAAGTCTGAATTAGGCTGCTCGGATATAGCTGAGGATTCCTGATGTACTTTGTAATTCTAGTTTTATTTTTTTTGGGTTGTAATCAATTGTATAAACTTGGGGATTTAGTAAAAAATGGAGGGGTTTACTTTTATGCACTAAGGGTAGAAATCATGCCTATAGGGATTTATTTATGATTTGTGCAACTCCACACGTAGAAAACATGTCTATAGGATTCGACACTTGATTTCTGCAATAAAACATATAGATATCATGTCTATAGGGGTTCACTTCTAATTTCTGCAACTGCACACATAGATATCCTGTCTATAGGATTAACTTCTAATCGTTCTGCAAATTCACATATAGAAATACTGCCTATAGACTCCTGCATTTCTGCATATATAAATGTCATCAGGCAAACAATTCATAAGTTCAATAATAAAAGCTGTATATAGATACCATGTTCATAGGACTTGTGTTAACGTCTGAAAAGGTGTCAAAACCAGTAAACATATAGAAAGCATGCCTATAGGAAATCTCGAATCTGAATTGTCTCATTCTTTAAAAGCAATATCAACTGCTGAGCTCATATTATTCTGTTAAAACTGGTAACCTTTTTCTATAATCAGTTTGCATCTTTTTCTAAAATGAGTAGATATAATGCCTAGTTCTATCCAACACTTAGAAAAAAAAATTAATTAATCAATCAAATCAATTTTACTCAACTGCATTCGAGCGAGCCTAATGTAGACTTTCCGTCTAAAAATATGTGTTGAACCAATCTGCTCATCGCTTTATTTAATTAAGACCAAATCAGTACATGCTAAACTCTATGACTTTTATCTGATTTATGGAGGCTTATTTGAGCCCTATTTGCTTATTTATTTCCCCTTTATTTGTATTATGTGTTTTGATCGACGCCTTAGTATTTTATCCTTTGAAAACTCCTGAAAGCCCTAAATACCTCTCCCTTTAGGATTAGTATTCCATTTGCCTCCGGGACTGATAGGATTGGGACAGGTAATAGCATGCAATAAGTAATGATACTATTCTGCGCTTTAATACCTTAACGGGAATGGGAAAGGGTAGACATGGATATGATGATCACACGATAACACTATGAATACAATTGGGTACCGGTATTGTGGGAATAATCCATGTATTTTACAAGCCTAGGACCCCTTTTCCTTTACATAATTATTTTGCAGATTGTCAATTTTCAGATTCTGCATCCTTGTTTAATTATTTTCCCCATATGATTTTTCACACTGCCCTTTTCTAAAATTTCCCGCTCTTTCACTTCCTTGTTTGACAATTGGTACTCATTACTTGATCCCATTTTTCTGTATTTAGACATTCTTGCCAATAGTTAAGGAGTCATATATTCGAATTTCAGCATGTCTAATAACCTTTATACATACCTATTTGCAACTTTTATGTGAAATTACCTTGTATGTTTGCTTGCTTTAAAGTCACAATTGCAGCATGACCGGGAACCACACTAGTGGTTCTTGAGGGGTACCTAACACCTTCCCCTCGAGATAACTTCTAGCCCTTACCCGAACTCTGGTTCTTCATCTCAAATTCTTTCTTAAAGTGTCCTAATGCACTATAATCATTAGGTGGCGGCTCTCTGAATCCAAAACCCAATTCCCAAAAGGGAATAGAGTTGCCTTTCCTAAATGTCGTAAACCCGATTTCTCGCTCTTTAGGGGAGGGAAAAAGGTGGCGTCGACAACATGGCGACTCTGCTCGGGATTCTTTAGGCTGTTACCATTTCATGCTATATGTGACATTATTGCTTTCTTTTATTGCTTTTGTTTAATGCCTTTATTTGAAACTGACTTGTTTCTTTTGTTTCTTTTTCTTTAATTACTTTCATATACCGCTTTTCCCATCAATGCTGTTGTAATTTTGAGCAATTATTGTAAACTTTATTGTATGAACGTGAAAATACATGTCAATTTGTTTCATTCTTGTAAACTGCATCTTCAACATCATATTCCACTCGTGCCAAACAAATACTATAGCAATGCTTATAATGAGTAGTTGCGCTCTTCCAATACTATCACCCCCTAAATTTGGCAAAGGCATATTTGCGGTAAAACTAGTAGTTCAGCGGTGCAGTCGACGGTTTTGTGCCTTTCCCTCTTGAGTTGTCCGCTCAAGGATACCTGTCTAATACCCCAATATAAACCTTACTCCGTTTAAATTGTACATGCATCATGGTCAAACCTAGCCGAGTCAGTTATGTTGTCCACATAATGAATCATTAAGATAGCCTTGTCCAAAGTCCACCGGGTTTCCTTGAAACTCAAACGGACACCTTCATGTTCTGTGCATTTATTTGGAGAACTAAAGTGCTTGCTATGCTAATTATTGGTTTAAATAGCCGAGTCTAGTGCGGGTAAGGGCCTAACGCCTTGTTTTGCAGAAAATGAGGCACGAAGTCCCCAGATTTGGCATGGTAACCAACATTCATCCAAGGCTGCTGAATTGGTGGAAAGACCTCCATTCTAGTGATCAGACACTCGTCCCCAAGTACTTAGGGAATTTGCCTTCTCTTCTAGAAATTCAGCCTAACAACAGAATCATAGAGGCTGCGACATTGTTCTGGGATAGTGACAAGTCCGTGTTCCACTTCGGGGACCTTAAAATGACTCCTTTGCTCGAAGAAATAGGAGGTTTACCTGGTATTCCTTGGCAGACTCCGGGTTTGCTTATGCCAGAGAATCGTAAAGGAAGGGGTTTCCTTAAGATGATAGGACTGAAGAAGAACCCAGACTTAATATGCTTGAAAGACTCTTACATCCCATTCGACTATCTATACGAGAGGTACGACCATAGAAAGTCATACCCTACCTATTCAAATGAGTTCTCCATCACCTCATTGGGGCATGTCCATAGAAGGGTCTTCGTTTTTATGTTTTGCTTTTTGGGAATGATGGTGTTCCCTATGAAGAAGGCTAGGATCCACACCAGACTGGCCATGGTAACCAAGACTTTGATGGAAGGAATTGGCGGGCAGACTTTCAGCATAGTGCCCATGATCATTGCTGAGATATACCATGCATTGGACAACTGTCAGCAACATGGCAGTCATTTTGAGGGTTGCAACTTATTACTTCAGCTCTGGCTCATAGAACACCTCCAGAAAGGGGAGTACGGACAAGAGATCCTACGCAGAGACTGTGATGATCACATCGCCTTCCACCAGCCAAGGCGCATGAATTATATGCCTAAAATGTTCGCTCAGCCAGAGGACGCCCGAGGATGGGTAGAATTATTTGAAAATCTGAAAGAAGACCAGGTGCAATGGATGGTCGAATGGTTCCCCACGGATGAGTTCATTGTTCGATCCTGAGATGCACCGTTTCTTATACTAATCAGTTTGAGAGGAACTTATCCTTACGTTCCTCTCCGAGTCATGGGGCAGGCTAGAAGAAAGCAAATCATACCAAGGGTCGACAAAATAAGTCATTTCAGGGCTGATTTCCAAGACAATGATAGCCCGCACAGGTGCCAAGATCAGCACTTGTGGCACTACAAACTCATTTTGGGGAAAGAATCTATTAAGCCAGACATGTATCACGCCGGCTGTATGCCGCACTATTCGGGTTGGTTGGAAGATAATGGCATGGGACAGCCCGGGTTCGCTCGAGGTCACAGAATTATCGACGAGCATGCTGAAGCACGGGTTAAGTATAATCAACTGCGCAAGAGAATTCGAGAGTGTGAAAGTGAGCATAGAGAAATACAAGAAGCCCATAAGAAGTTGATCGAGGAGTGGAAAGATATGGCTGTCAGCGCCAACAAGCGACTAGGGTATTTGGAGCGGGGTCTAGTGGAACTGGAAGGAAAATTCATCAAGAGAATTGAAGATTGTCAAAACATTAAAGGAAATACAGGCGGACATCTGGCCCGAGCTTATTTGCTGCTAGGACTATACGAGCTGGTGAAGCTGTTTGAGGGAGGCGAAGATGCCAAATCTGGGGAAGGTCCTTCTGGGACCAAGTAGTTAGGAGTCCTTTTATTCTTTATTTTAATGTAATAGGGCCAATGGCCAATAGTGACATTTTGCTTTCTATTATTTAGAGTCATTTTGGATTCATCTTATTTTTGTCAATAGAATGAGGCATTTAGCATTATAAGTTCTCCAAAACTATTTGTTGCTAGGCCTACCTCGGGCATAACGAGGCACCATAGCTAGGACGCGATTTACATTTTCGCACAATATGTTTAAATACTGCAATATTTTTCCTCATAACCTGCACTAACTTATTACCTTTTGTTTTTCTTTTATTTTTTATTCCCTTCCCCAAAGGTTAGTTCGTGAATTCTGGCACCATCGTCATACTCTACAAGATCCAAGGGCCCTCCATCTCCTCCTCCTACGAGTCCTATCCGAAACAAGAACAAAGGTATAATGGAGATCCAAGCGCCAGAAAGGAGATCGAGATTCCCCAGGATACCCCGATTGCTAAAGAAACTGCTACCCAACTTGAGCAAAAACTATTGAAATTCCAAGAAGAACTGGATTAGGTTCGGAATTTAGCGAACCTGTCCTTTTCTCTCACCGCTCCTGATGTCAACACCCAGAATCCCGCACCTCCACAAAACACCCCACAACCACAGATACAACCTACTCATGCTCAACACTGCAACTCATGCCACACTCTCAACAACACTCCACTACTCATTCCCGATCCACTGAACACCACAAATGACCATCTCCACAACACTCCTATTTATGTGGATATAGTACCCCATTATACTCAACCAATATCAAATGCACCTGAGTCTGATGACAAAGACTCCCTTATCAGGAACTTAGAAGCAAAACTCAAGAAGTTGACCAGCCGAGTTCAGGGCATGGAAGGTAACAAAGGTATCGAGGGGTTAAATTGTGAAGACCTCTGCATTCAACTAGATGTTGAACTTCTGGAGGGGTACAAACCTCCCAAGTTCAAAATGTTTGATGGAACAGGAGATCCCACAGTCCACCTGAGGACATATTGCGATAAGCTGGTTGGAGTCGGAAAGGATGAGAAGATCCGTATGAAGCTCTTCATGAGAAGTTTGAAGGGAGACACTTTATCCTGGTACATCAGCCAGGACCCCAAGAAATGGACAAGCTGGGTAGGCATGGCATCAGATTTCATGGATAGATTCCAATTCAATATAGAGAATGCACCGGATGTATTCTACATATAAAATTTGAAGAAGAAGCCTACCGAAACATTCCGCGAGTATGCTACTCGTTGGAGGTCAGAAGCTGCAGAGGTCAGACCGGCCCTGGAAGAAGAATAGATGAATATATTCTTCGTTTGGGCACAGGATCCCCAATATTACGAGAGGTTGATGCTGATCAAGGGTCACAAGTTCTCCGATATCATCAAACTGGGAGAAAGAATCAAAGAGGGCATTAAGAATGGTATGGTTACTAATATTGAAGCATTACAGGCCACTAATAAGGCTTTACAGTCTGGTGGCACGTTCAAGAAGAAGGATGTGAGTGCCGTAATGGTCGCACAGGGAGCCAAGTTGCCACCAAAATACCCCACCTACCCATCACCTCCACTTACATATCAGCTCATCCCGAATTACCAAGCACCCTTACCCTCCTATCAAAATCCACCTCCCGTTTACCAATCCTCTCCACCGCTCACATATCAACCCACTTCACCCAGATACTCTCAACGAGCACCTGTTTACCAAGATTATAATGCTCAATCCTCTCACTACCAATCACCTCCCAGCCGTCAAAATTTCCCTATACCCAGGCTAAATTTTGACCGCAGACCTCCCAGAAAATACACAGCCATCGCTGAACCAATTGACCAGATGTACGAGAGATTTAAAGCTGCTGGTTATGTCACTTCTATCCCAGCCAAAACTCCAGAAAATCCTTCCCAGTGGGTCAACCCCAATAAGACCTGTGCGTACCATTCCGGCATGAAGGGACACACCCTTGACGAGTGCTGCTCATTGAAGGACAAGATCAAACCCTGATCGACAATAAGGTCATAGTAGCAAAGGAGCTTGCTCCTAATGTTCACAACAACCCTCTGCCTGACCACAAAGGTGGAGACATTCACATGATCGAGATTGAAGATGATTGGGACCCCAAAGGGTCGATAGGTTTGATTACTGAGGGGGATGAACCAAAGAAACCAGCAGTTACACTTAACCCAATTGTTGTGCAGAATCATCCCTCAAGAGATGATGAAGTAAACATGTCTATACCTCTCGAATTTGAAGCGCCTCCTTCTGCAAAGGCGTCCGGGCCAATTGAGGTTGAATTTGGAGTTCCAAAATCACTTGCACCCTTTGAAGTTGCTGTGTTACCACCAAGGGTACCTATTCCTGTGGCAATGTCAGACATAACACCATTCCACTCAAATGCCATACCCTAGGATTACACTGCTGAAGCTAGGAGGAAAGGGAAGACCAAGATAGGAGAAACAATTGCTGTGCAAGGAATGACCAGAACAGGGATAGTTTACACCCCAGAACACTTAGTTGAGTCCAGTAAGAAAGCCTCGGGACGACCTATTGAAACTGGGCCCGACGATCTTTGGAGGAAAATACAAGCTAAGGAGTACTCGGTCGCTGAGCAGTAGAACAAAACACCAACACAGATCTCTATCCTAGCTTTTCTATAGAGCTCTAACGCTCACAAAAATGCCCTGATGAAGATACTGAGCGAAGCTTATGTGCCCAGCAACATAACTGGAGGTGAAATGGTAAATATGGTAGGGCAAGTGCTGGAGAGCCATAAAATCACCTTCCACGAAAATGAGCTACCGCCGGAAGGATTGAGCCACAACAAGGCACTGCACATCACCGTGCAATGCGAGGATTATTTCATCACTAGAGTCCTGATCAATGGAGGATCCAGCCTCAACATCTGTCCACTGATAACTCTCAGAACTTTGGGAAAAAGCCTGCACGAGATCAAAGATGGGGCCATCAATGTTAAGTCCTTCGACGGGTCCCAAAGGTCTACCATTGGAGAAATCAGCCTATGCTTGCAAATGGGGCCAACATGGTTCGACGTCAACTTTCAAGTGATAGACATCCCGGCATCCTACAACCTGCTGTTAGGACGGCCCTGGATCCACGCTGCTGGAGCCGTAGCATCAACACTGCATCATGAAGTGAAGTTCGAATGGAATCACCAGGAGGTGATTATTCATGGCGATGGTAGTAACCACATATATAGTTGCCAGACCATCCCAATGATTGGAGGCAAAAGGAGAATAGGCAGAGAAACATACCACCACATCGAAAGGGTCAACGCTATAGATAAGGATAAGTGGTGGGATAACAAGATTGAAAGTATCCTGAATTGGTATGGGTACAAGCCTGGAAAGGGAATCAACAAAAACCTCCAGGGGATTACTAAGCCCATCAAACTAAATAAGAATGGTAATACATTTGGCTTAGGGTGCGGTTATACTTAGGAAGAGTTCCAGAACTGGTCGCCACCATGGAGCGACCCCTACTATCTGCTGGAGCTTCCGATAACTAGCCTGGAGCAAACCTTCCAACCGGCAGATACTATATATGGGTCAGAGGAAGATGAAGCGTTGGCAGCCATGAAGAATCTGTTTCTGAAGGATGATGATATGGACTGTTGTATTCTTTTCGAGGAGGAAGGGGAGGAAGGCCCTTCCATACAAGCTGTAAACCAAGGAGACCGCCTCAGCAATTGGTCAATTAGAACCGTCAGGGCCTGGAAGGCTTTGAGGTAGCAAGTCTAAACAAAAGCAACATGCATCTCATTTTATTAGTTGATTTTCTTTCCGCATTGTCTTTACTTTCGAAAAGAGCTCTGATATTTCAAACAACTATGAATTTAATCAAAACATTTCAGTTTATCATAGATCTCGCTCTTATTATTTTCTCTATCATTTACTCTATTTTTACACAACATTACTATTACTTACTTTGACGATGAACCAACGATTATGACTTGCAACGAAACAACGCAACAAACAAATATAGATTCAGAAGAAGATGAAATACCTGAAGAGGTCATCATAGAGGTTGAGAAATTTAAGAATAGACCTAAGTCTAACCTGGAAGAAACTGAGGTCGTTAATTTGGGAGACACAGAAAATGTCAAAGAAACTCGCATCAGTGTTAACCTGTCGCCATCAGAAAAACAAGAATATACAAAAATTTTAAAGGAATATGAGGACATATTCGCCTGGTCATATGATGATATGAATGGTCTCAGCACGTCCATTGTAGCTCACAAACTGCCAATAGATCCAACCTGTCCGCCGGTAAAACAGAATCTCAGGAAATTCAAACCCGACATGAGTTTGTTAATAAAAGAAGAGGTTACTAAGCAAGTAAAAGCCAAGGTTCTCAGGGTAGTGGAATATCCAACATGGTTAGCCAACATCGAGCCGGTACCAAAGAGGGACGGGAAGGTTAGAATCTGTGTCGACTACCGGGACCTTAACCGGGCCAGTCCCAAAGAGGACTTCCGCTTGCCAAACATACACATTCTTATCGACAACTGCGCCAAGCATGAGTTGCAGTATTTTGTGGATTGTTTCGCCGGATATCATCAGATATGGATGGATGAGGAAGATGCAGAGAAAATGACTTTCATCACGCCATGGGGAATGTATTGTTACAAAATGATACCATTTGGGTTGAAAAATGCTGGCGCCACCTATATGAGGGCCGTGACTACTATCTTTCACGACATGATACACAAGGAGATTGAGGTATATGTGGATGAAATCATCATCAAATCCAAGAAAGACACTGATCATATGGAAGACTTGAGTAAGTTCTTCAACAGATTGAGGAGGTACAATCTGAAACTGAATGCCGCCAAGTGTGCATTCGGGGTTCCTGCTGGAAAATTACTGGGTTTCAGAGGAATAAAATTGGACCCATCAAAAGTCAAATCCATTCAAGAATTGCCACCACCAAAGAACAAGAAGAATGTGATGAGTTTCTTGGGAAGACTCAACTATATCAGCCAGTTCATAGCTCAGTCCACGGTCATTTGTGAACCCATCTTTAAAATGTTGAAGAAAGACCCTGCCACTAAATGGACTGATGATTGCCAGAAAGCTTTTGATAGAATCAAGGAATACCTATCAATGCCACCAGTCTTGGTTCCGCCCGAGCCAGGAAGGCCTCTATTGCTTTATCTTGCAGTTTTGGATGAAGCATTCGGTTGTGTTCTGGGACAACATGATGAAATGGGGAGGAAGGATCAAGCCATCTACTATCTTAGTAAGAAGTTTACCCTGTACGAGGCCCGATATTCTTTATTGGAGCGCACCTGTTGTGCTCTGACTTGGGTAGCTCAGAAATTGAGGCATTATTTCTATGCCTACACTACTTATCTCATATCAAGGATGGACCCGCTAAAGTATATCTTCTAGAATCCCATGCCCACTGGCAAGCTCGCCAAGTGGCAAATCTTGCTAAGTGAATTCGACATTATTTACGTGACTCAGAAAGCAATCAAGGACCAAGCCATAGCATATCACCTTGCCGAGAATCTTGTTGCCAGAGAATACGAACCCCTGAAAACATATTTTTTTGACGAAGAGGTGTCCTTTGTAAGAGAAGATATTGTAGAATCCTACGATGGTTGGAGGTTGTTTTTTGACGGAGCCGCAAATTTCAAAGGAGTCGGCATAGGATCAGTCCTAGTATTAGAGACCGGCCAGCATTATCCGGTATCCGCCAAGCTCAGGTTCCCTTACACAAATAATATGGTTGAATATGAAGCTTGCATCCTGGGGCTCAAAATGGCCATCGACATGAACATTCAAGAGTTGCTAGTGATCGGGGATTCAGATTTGCTCATACATAAGGTTCGAGAAGAGTGGGCAACCAAGAACTCTAAGTACTCCCCTACTTGCATCATATCCAGGAGTTAAGGAAAAGATTCACAAAGACAGAATTTTAGCACGTCCCGGGGTCCAGAACGAGTTCGCTGACGCATTAGCTACTTTATCATCCATGATCCAGCATCCAGATATGAATTTCATTGATCCCATCCCAGTAAAAATTTATTATCATCCAACTTATTATGCTCACGTTAAGGAAGAAGCAGACGGAAAATCGTGGTTACATGACATCAAGGAGTACTTGACAACAGGAGAATACCCAGAACTTGCCAACGCCACTCAGAAGCGCAGACTTTGGAGGTTATCCGACAACTTCTTTCATAGTGGGGGAATCCTGTACAGGAGGACTCCCGACTTGGGTTTACTAAGGTGTGTCTAAGTAAAAGAAGTATCCAGACTATTGGACGAAGTGCACGCAGGGACCTGTGGGCCGCACATGAATGGTTTTGTCTTAGCAAAGAAGATACTCCGAGCAGGGTATTTTTGGATGACTATGGAAACAGACTACATCCAGTACGTCCGCAAGTGCCATTGCTGTCAGATACATGCAGATATGATAAAGGTGCCTCCTAACAAGCTTACTGCAACAAGCTCACCATGGCCATTCCCCGCCTAGCGAATGGATGTTATTGGACCTATCGAGATTGTCGCATCAAACGGGCACAGGTTTATCCTGGTGGAAGTTGATTATTTCACTAAATGGGTTGAAGCAGCGTCATACAAGGAAGTGACTCAGAAAGTTGTGGCGGATTTCGTCCGTGACCGTATTGTTTGCCGATTCGAAATTCCGAAATCAATTATGACCGATAATGGTTCCAATCTCAATAGCGACTTGATGAAAGCAATGTGTGAGACATTCAAGATCAAACACAAGAATTCTACAGCCTACAGGCCTCAGATAAATGGAGCTTTAGAGGAAGCCAATAGGAATATCAAGAAGATACTAAGGAAGCTAGTCAAAAGTCACAAACAATGGCATGAGAAATTATCATTCTCCTTACTGGGATACCGCACCACAGTCCGCACCTCAACTCGGGCAACTCCCTACATGCTGGTTTATGGTACAGAGGTAGTCATCCCCGCCAAGGTAGAAATTCCCTCCTTGAGGATTATACAAGAAGCAGAGTTAGATGACGCAGAATGGGTAAAAGGTCGCTACGAGCAGTTAACCCTTATAGATGGGAAAATGATGAATGCAGTTTGCCACGATCAGTTGTATCAGAATAGAATGTCCAGAGCCTTCAACAAAAGAGTTAAACCAAGGAAGTTTACACCGGGGCATCTAGTATTGAAGAAAATATTCTCACATTAAGATGAAGCCAAGGGGAAATTCTCTCCCAACTAGCAAGGTCCGCACATGGTACACCGGGTTCTAACTGGAGGAGCCCTCATTCTTGTAGAGATGGATGGAGAAGTTTGGTCAAATCCGATCAATTCAAATGTAGTAAACGATAATATGTGTAACCACTTATGATTCCCTTTATGATGTAATTTGAACTAAGCCTGACCTGATTCCCATTTAACAGGGGATACGTAGGCAGCCCTATGGGTTCGGTCACAATTTAATAAAAATTTCATTTCCCCATGCTATTGGAACTGGGGTAGAATTTTGAGGAGGACCCTCAAAATTCCGAAGTTAGTTTTCAGCCATTCATCGCCAGGAATACCGCCCCAATAAACTGGGGCAGAATTTTGAGGAGGACCCTCAAAATTCCGAAGTTGATTTTTTAGCCGTTCAGCGCAGCCGTCAGAAGTGCCAGCCCAGCAAACTGGGGCAGAATTTTGAGGAGGACCCTCAAAATTTCGGAGCAGAAGAGGTTGCAATGTCTTGAACCACGTCATAGTCGTTGGTTCATCCAAAGAAAATTATTTTCTACTTACATTATATTTACTAAATCATGCATAATTGTTGTTCGAATTGCTGTTGTTTAGCGATGCTACCCCAATGATACGCAACGCCGGAAGCCAGGGGAAAACGAACTAGCCTTTCCCCCTTTTTACAGAACTCACAATTTTTCTTTGGATGCAGGTACTCGACTTACAATATTGTTAGGAATATTTATGTACGCATACTTTCTCAAAAAAATGCAACTCCTCAGAGTAATCACTTGTTCGTAATTGTTATCCGCACACAACCTCCCCGGCATTCACGGTATCGTAATCAGCTATCAGCTAAGAAATCTCACTCCTATCCGTCCTTTTATTTTCTTGCATTGCATAAGGCTAACTTTCTACCTTCCGAGACTAAGCATTGTCTCTATCTGTATTTTCTTGCATTGCATAAGGCTACCTTTATGCCTTTCGAGACTAAGCACTGTCTCTATCCTGCATTATCTGCATAAGGCTACCTTTCTGCCTTTCGAGACTAAGAACTGTCTCCATCTGCATTATCTGCATTGCATAAGGCTACCTTTCTACCTTTCGAGACTAAGCATTGTCTCCATCCTGCATTATCTGGATAAGGCTACCTTTCTGCCTTCCGCGACTAAGCGATGTCTCCATCTGCATCTTTTGCATTACATAAGGCTACCTTTATGCCTTTCGAGACTAAGCACTGTCTCCATCCTACATTATCTGCATAAGGCTACCTTTCTGCCTTCCGAGGTTAAGCTCTACCTCCACCTTGCATGGCTGAAATACCGCCACCTCTATTTTGCATCGACTGAAATATCACCACTTTATCTCTCTTGCAATCGACTGAAATATCGCCAAACTTTATTTAAATTCTACATCGGCTGAAAGATCGCCAGTTCATATTTAAATCTCCATCATCATCTATACCTATGCTTTCTGTCGGCTGAAATATCGCCATTTTACTTTTTACATCGACTAAAACATCGCCTATTTTATTTAAATTTTTGTCGGCTGAAATATCGCCATTTACATTTTTTGCATCAGCTGAAACATCACTGCTTTATTTAAATTTTTGTCGGCTAAAATATCGCCATTTACATTTTTGCATCGGCTAAAATACCGCCAAATCTTGCATTTCATGGGCTGAAATATCGCCAAACTCTCCGAGGGCGTCATTATTCGGACGTATCATCTTTATAGCCCAAGAACACTATGCCATGGCCCGAGGACCTACTTTATATCCTGCACAACATTATTCAAGGGCATCATGGTTCGGTGGCACCATTATCATAGCCCGAGAACATCATTTCATAGCATGTGAATCCTTTAATTTTGCACTTCATGGCCAAGGACATCATGGTCCGAGGACGTCATCCTAACCGTCCAAAGACAACATTTATGGTCCAACGGGAACTTGCATCACGTTTAAGTTTATGCACGATATACGCCCGTATTACTCACCTGCAGGTACACCGTCTAGCAACAACCATTTCAGAGGAGCGATCCCGCTCCAGTCCCCGCAGCTGATCAAGTTTCAAAATACCTCTTGCCACCTAAACATCGTGTCTGTCTCTTTCGAATCTCCATCGGCATGTTCCGTCAATGGTTCCTAAACTACATACGACCTGATTCCTATAAAATCAGGGATATGTGGGCAGCTAAGAAACCAGAGCTCGGCCAAATTCTTTTCAAATCGATGCTTCCGGTCAAAATTGGCCATCATATCTTTACCCGACAACTCTTTCATCCTTTCCGGTTATAGAGGGGCAGCTGTTGATACCCAATTTTTTCCTAAGTATTTTTTATACCCAAAATACTTCCAAAATAGCATATTTGTGCATATATAAGCACACCCAAGAGTTTTGGCATTTTTAGTGATTTTTAAACCAATTTATTGCCTATTTTAATACAACAAAATCCAATAATTATTCCCAAAATTATCATTTTTGGTGAATAACTCATTTTAGTCTCACATTTACACCAACTATAATTAAGGTAATTTTTTTTGCATATTTTTTACGAATTTATTTGGTATTTTTAAAGCTAAATTGCATATAATTGTAATTATAGCCTATTTTGTGATTAATAGCATGTTATAATTACAAAATTAGTTCTAGTATTTTTAAATTAATATTTATGTAATATTTGTCTACTCAGTATTTTTTTATTTTTTAAACTATTATTACCTTTTTATAAAATAAAAGGGGAAAAATGGCTATTTAAAATCTAGCCTCAATTTCATTTCAAATACAGCCCAAATTGGCGCCCCAATTCAAACCCAATTACGCAACCCAATTCCATTTGGACCGGACCCCTGATCCAATCGCCCAAACCCGCCCATTTTTTTTAAAGTCTGAGCCATTGATCATTTTTGATCAACGACCCAGATCTCTTCTTTCCTTTTTTTAATTCCAACGACCCCTAAACCCTACCCCATTCTCTCAGAAATGCTGCCTCTAATTCCCACTTCTCTCAAATGCTCTCGAACTCTCTCGAAACCCTAGCTCTCTCTGCCATTTTCAACCCCAAATCCACCGGAGTTCATGGCCGTTCAAGCCATGGACGACCTATACTCACCTTCTACTGCTTTCACATGCTTGATACTTGAAGGTTCAAGGCCAAACTTTGAGGGCCTTCGCTCAAACCTTCGTCGATTCGAGGTCTCCGGCCATCTCCGGCGTGTCTTAGCTTCCTAAGCCTGGTTCCGACCATATCAACTCCGAACTTGATCTTGTTTCTTCCAAGCCTTTCTCTTTTCTAGGGTTTTCAGAAACCCTAGCCTATTCGAGGTTCTTTTTCATTTATTTGTTTGGATCTATGCTATATGTGATGTTTTAAACGTTTTCCCCAATTTTCCTTTTTAAAATTTTTTGATTTCAAACTAGGGTTTCTGAGTCTGTCTATTAAATATTTCTTTCTATTCATTT
Organism: Nicotiana glauca; assembly: GCA_026770625.1. NCBI lineage: Eukaryota > Viridiplantae > Streptophyta > Magnoliopsida > Solanales > Solanaceae > Nicotiana > Nicotiana glauca. The sequence continues at coordinate 42,401 of MU742530.1, forward strand.
GTTATCATCTCTAAGTTTGACTTGTGTTGAAAACCTGATTTTTGGAGATTTGTTGAGTTCATGAGTCTTTCTGTCTGATTTGCTTTGTTTGCACCTGTTTAGTGTTGAAAACCCTAATTTTTTGGGGTTTATTTGGGACTGTGAGGATTTTTATTTGTTGCATTTGTTTATCGCCTCTAAACTGTACTGATTTCGAAAAACCCTATTCCTTTGGGGTCTATTCGAGTTTCTGAGTTTGTTTGTGCAACTCGCTTGTTTGAAATTGCTCCTTCACTTCAGCATCTTGTTTCCTTTATGTGATTACTTTTGTTCTGAGTTCTTGATATCTGTTGAACTCGACTACTTTTTCATAAAAAGTTTTCACTTGACTCTTTGGATGCTTCTAATCTTTCTCTCTATTACTAAGCCAATGAAACTTGACCTACGTGACTACTATGATATGAATGCTTGCTGCCTACTAACTCTGTGCTATTACTGTATGCTATTTCTTCTTGCCATAGCTTGGCCTCACATGTCTATTACTTGTGCACTTCATTTATATACTGAGTCCCTTCTGTGATTGATTCTCAAACTTGTGATTGATTTTTAAAACTTTTCCTTTGTGAAAGTTTGATTTTTACTCGCCCGTTAAGGGGTAATTGATTCTCTCTCTTTATTTGGCCTTACCAGATCCTTTCCAAAAATAAGTACAATTATGTACTTAGACTTAATCCCTTATTATATGATTTTATTGCTCCTTTTATGGCAACAACCATTCCGCTTACAAATTGATTTTCTTTCCTTATATTAATCATGTTAGTGTCCGTTGAGCAATAATCCCGTGATTAAAGGGAAGTCTTGTGTTAATTGCTTCTGACTTGTGATTGTTTCCATGTTTGTGTTAAAACTTTACTTATTACCTTACTTTTCACTCATTTTCAAAAAACTATAAATACCCTACCCTCTTTTCTTTAAATACACGAACAACTTGAGTTCAAAATACACACTTACGCTTAAAACTCTCTCTCTTTCTTTACTACTACTTGTACTGTTGCTTTGTCTAGCTGGCTGAAAGCCAAGGCTAGACTGTGGACTCTTGTTTGCTCTACCTTTTCTGCACTTTGCTTTTTTACTGGTATGTCCTAGTTAATTTACAAGCCTCAACAACAACATGTTTTCTTTAATTGCTCCAGTTTGTCAGTCTTGTCTAATTCTGTTCATGTTTCTGTAGTCTAGAAATGTCACTAGCATGCTGTACTATTTTCTCTTTACCTTGTACATTAATGTTTATCTATGTGTGCGCTCTGTCAGTCATTTGTTATTCACTTGCTACCTTATGAATCCCAAACCCCCGTATCCCCTTATATGTGTTTGTGTTCCTTTGGATGGTTTGTGTCCATGCCAGCATCAGCTATTGCTGTGTATGACCAAACCAAGCCTACTGGGTTATACAATAAATCCCATAATCCCTTGCCCCTTTTGAATGACTACTGATTCTGTGTAGTTTGAGTTTCACTACTAAAATTGTTTTCAAAATCACCCTTACCACTTACCATTTCCAATCCAGTTTTGATAAATCTCTTTCAAACTATGTTCTGCACTTCCACTATGCTCTTAGAACTTAGGTTCTGCCCCTCTTGTGTGAGCCTTGCCTTGGGACCCTTAAGCTCCCTCTGAACTTGGACACATAAGGGCTGGCCCTTCCACACTGCACAACTCAATTTTCTGATTAGCATCTTGGGTGTATGCACTGCCTGGGGTTCCTAAAATCCCTGGATCTCTGAAACACCCTAGATGAGAGAAGGCTTAGAAATCTGGATCTCAAAAGTGGCTCAATCTCATATTATTAGACATTAAGTCTGAATTAGGCTGCTCGGATGTAGCTGAGGATTCCTGATGTACTTTGTAATTCTAGTTTTATTTCTTTTGGGTTGTAATCATTTGTATAAACTCGGGGATTTAGTAAAAAAAAGGGAGGAGGTTTACTCTTATGCTTAAGGGTAGAAATCATGCCTACAGGGATTTATTTATGATTTGTGCAACTCCATACGTAGAAAACATGTCTGTAGGATTCGACACTTGATTTCTGCAATAAAGCATATAGATATCATGCCTATAGGGGTTCACTTCTTATTTCTGCAACTGCACACATAGATATCCTGCCTATAGGATTAACTTCTAATCGTTCTGCAAATTCACATATGTCACACCTCTTTTTTACGGCGCTTACACCCCGCGAAGGGTATAATAAAAAGAGTTTTTCCAATTAAAGGA
>MU742531.1:0-26241 GCA_026770625.1 Nicotiana glauca
GAATTGGTTCCCCAATCATCTAATTTGACAGACAACTTCTCCACGGTCACATCATTTGAGCTAGCATTGTCAACTATGACAGTGAAAATCTTTTACAAACCCCACTCACACAAATAATCAATAATACACCTTGCCATATCTTCACCTTTATGACTAGTAATTGGAGAAAAGTTAATAATTCTTTTATGCATAATCCATTCACTATCAATCCAATGGGCTGTGATGCACATATAGTTAATTTTTTGAATAAAAGTCCATGTATCAGTAGTAAGACTTACTCTTTGACTTGTTCCTTTAAGAAACTTCATTAGTTTAATTTTTTCCATATTGAAAATTGCAAAACAATCTCGTATAACAGTAGTACGGGAAGGAATATGAAAACAAGGTTGTGCCACTTTCATAAAGTTTCCAAAGCCTTCCTTCTCAACAAAACTAAATGGAAGTTCATCAACAATCATCATACGACACAAAGCCATCCTACACTCTTCTTGATCAAATTTCCATGGAATAAGATCACCTTTATTACCCCCCGGTAATGCTTGATATTGTAATAATTTTTTACCTTTTTCAACTTTATAAGGATTCTTCGGACATTTATCGACATGATTATTCATTTGTGTCGTAGTTTTGCTTTTTGTCACAAAATATTCTTGTCCACAAAATCTACATACATATTTATTATGTCCTTTAGCATCAACTTTTTCTTCAAAAAAATCCCATGCCCGAGATCATTTTTTCCTTTCTTTTGTAACTGTCGATTTAGTAGTTGCAGTAGTAGATTTGGAACCTCTGCTTTCATCAACCACTTTATCAATTTCATCACTTTGAGCCATGTGAAGTAAATAAAGAATGTAACTTATAGTCTTAAACAGTTAAACGAGTTGAATGAAGCCAAGCAAGACGAAGCTAGCACTCCTCGCTCTTCAATCTACATATCAAATAAAAATAAAAAAGTTAACTGAAATTTAAGAAAAAAAGGGCATTTATGATGAACTAAAAGAGCTGATTGGTTTCAGAATGTTAAATAAAATTATATGCTCAGGAAAACAATGCAGAACTCAAGGCTATATGGATACGGCTGCTTCTGGGCAGTCACCAAAGGCCAATGCAGCTTTACATTTGTTTAATATACGCATGCTACCTTAGAAATGAAGGCTTGCAAATTTTTGGTAGACAACATTGAAAAATACATCTTTAAATTTGTTTAATATACGCATGCTACTAGTCGTTCCTTAAATTTCAGCTGAAATTAATTTTAGCTTTAATATTGTATATTATTTGCGTTTGTTCCAGTTAAATTTGTTTAATATACGCATGCTACTAGCCGTTCCTTATTTTTGACCCTTTTTTTTGTTGATAGGCGTGTGAATTGTTTATAATTCCATCCCATGTTCCTTTGTACAATGATCTGTGTTCCTTTGTTTAATGTCCCAAAGCAATATGACATTGAATAAATAATAGAATTGACAGACAAGTTTTCATATTGTAGTCATGTGCTTGCCTAAATGGGAGATGATCCATGTATTTAAAAAAAAAAAAAGCAAACTCCTCCATCCAATGTTAGCTTTTTAATATTCCAAGAGGAAAGCACTAGCTTTTGTCCCATGTTTTCAAATCAGCAGCCATGTGTGGCCACTTCACAATGTTGCCTTTTTTTTTTTAATGTTGCTGGAAGCATGCATACTCGTTTAAGTTTTTGACCTATTTTATTTAAGGAAGAATTTTTTTAAAAAAAATTCCAAATTCATATATTTGTTTTAGAGTTTGCAAACACTGTTGAACAAACACTTTTTTCCAAAAATTCAAAATTACAGCTTGCTTGCAACTAATATTTCCACCTTACTCTATTAAAATAAGTTGGTTCATTATTTATTTCTTTTGGCAAAAAACTTCTCAAACAAACACTTCAAATCTCTCTGTAAAAAGCAAAACTCAACTAGTGGCAGAGACGAGCAAAAGCAAAACTAATGAAACACATACAATGATACAAACAAGATCTGTGAAATGCAAATAAGAAAAACGTGAAGAACAAAATTCTAAAAACTGAAAGAACCCGTTTGGAGAAAGAGAATTACCATATATGTGGGAGAAACCGAAAAAGGAGTAATTTTGAGTGAAGAAAAGTTTGCTAAAAACGTTGAGGCTTGACTCTTGAGGAACTTGAGTCTTTAGAATATGGAGACTTGGAGAGGACAGAAGTGGCGCTTAGCGAGTGAAATGAAAAAATGGCTAGGGTAGAGGAAATTAGGGAATAATAAGGGTAGGTAGAGGAAAATGGAAATAATAAGTTAGGGTAAAAGAAAAAGTATTATAGAATAAGGGTATAATTATCTTTTCAGTATATCTTATCAATTATTCGATAAGTCGATACCGAGGGGACGAAATCGAAATCGATAACTCGATAAGAAAATTTTCTTGATCGAAATCGAAATCGATAAGTCGATAACTCGATATCGATAACTCAATAACAAATAATCAATTCGATTTATCGATAAACCAATTAGAATGCACACTCCTAGGTCCAGCTCAATGCCTCGACGGTTGACTATGAATCCCAACAGTTTTTCGGATGGAACACCAAATGCGCACTTGGCAGGGTTAAGCTTAAAGTTATACCTGTGAAGCCTCTGGAAAAATTTCCTCAAATTTCTAGCATGGCCGGCCTGCTGCTTTGACTTTACGATCACATCATCCACATAAACCTCAATCTCCTTGTGTATCATGTCATGGAACATAATAGTCATTGTCCTCATGTAGGTTGCCCCAGCGTTTTTCAAACCGAATGGCATTACCCAATAGCAATAAGTTCCCTACGGCGTGATGAATGTCATTTTTTCCGCATCTTCCTCATCTATTAAAATCTGATGATACCCTGTATAGCAGTCCACAAAAGATCCAATCTCATGCTTGGCACAATTATCGATCAAAATATGGATATTTGGTAGTGGAAAATTATCCTTTGTACTTTCTTTGTTGAGAATGCGATAATCAACACACACTCTAGTCTTGCCATCCTTCTTTGGTACTCACACAACATTAGCTAACCAAGTGGGATATCGTGTGACCCGAATGACCTTTGCGTCCAACTGCTTGGTGATTTCTTCCTTAATCTTCACACTCATCTCAGTTTTGAACTTTCTCAATTTTTACTTGACAGGGGGGAATGCTGGGTCAGTGGGCAATTTGTGGACCACCAAGTCAGTGCTTAGACCCGGCATGTCGTCATATGACCATGCAAAAATATCTTTATATTCAAACAGTGCTTTGATTATTTCTTCCCTGATCTTTGGTTCAAGATGGATACTTATCTTAGTTTCTTTAGCATTATATGTGTCCCCTAAATTGATGGCTTCCATATCATTCACGTTAGGTCTTCAAAGTGATTTAATTCCTTACTAATCTCCTCAAAGGCCTCATCCTCATCATATTCTAATTCATCATTCACACTCTACTTCTTGAGTTATTATTTCAGAATCAGATTGATTTTAGGACTGGCTGAGGATTCCTCATGCATGACATGTAATTGGAACCAGCGTAAAAAGAACTGTACATAAAAGAAAAGAAAAACGAAAAATAAAACTATCAGGAATGATGAAGAAGGGGAATTGCATTTCATTGAAGGTAAAAGATAACAAGGTTTGCACATCCAAACGGGCAGAAAATAAAATCTGAATTACAACTCTGGAATAACCCAGACAAACTGAAGGAAAACCAAAACAAACTACCAAAACTCCTTCTAGGTAGGAAGAGGAGTAGCCTTCCAATTGTTAAGCTTTGCATTTGGCCCGACAAACTGCACATCTGCTTTGCTAGAACCTTCTCCAACTTCCACCATGTTCACATCGTCAAACAGCCACTGGAATCTTTCATTTAACTCTTCATCGATGTTAATACTGGGTACTATTGTCACTGGGCGTTATCTGGCACCGAGCTTGACAAATGACCTGGAAAGACGAGGAATAGGCTTTGGAAGTACCCACACTTTCCGTTTCAACCTTTTAGCTCTCTTCTCATATTCCAATGTAGGTTCGAATCCAAGACCGAATGTGCCCAAAGCTTCAGGGAGGGACATTGGTTGTATGATACTCTGTAGAGATGCACCCAAACCTTTCCCTGGTACAAAACCGTTCTTCAGCATCTCAAAAGCCACCATGACGGATGCAGATGCCATCATTGGAGTCGGAACATGTTTCCCTTCTGGTACTTTCTTGACTAGTACCGCTTCCAAGACTTGGTACATCCATGGACCTTTGTTATCTTTAGACTCAATAAATGAGACAGAGGCATCACGGTGAGCATACACGCTTTCTTTGCCATGCACGACAATCTTCTGCCTATCCCACTCAAATTTGACCATTTGGTGCAAAGTGGACGGGACTGCTTTGGCGGCATGAATCCAAGGCCGACCCAACAACAAACTGTAGGAGACGGCTACATCGAGGACTTAGAACTCCATGGTGAATTCCGCCGGTACTATTCAAGTATTATATCTCCCACCGAGTCAATTCAAGTATTATATCTCCCACCGAGTCTTGCCCTTTACCATCAAAACCTCGGACGCATATGCTATTCTTTTGAATGCTTTCCTCATCAATTTTCAGCTTGTTCAGAGTAGAGAGAGGGCAAATGTTTGCACTAGAGCCATTGTCAACTAAAACCCTAGTGACCACAGAGTCTTCATATTTCACCACCAAGTAAAGAGACCTAGTGTGTTCAGTACCTTCCACAGGCAACTCGTTGTCAGAGAAAGTGACCATGTTCACCACGAATATTTTGTTGGAAATCTTTTCTCAGTGGTTTACTGAAATCTTTTCGGGAACATGAGCTTCGTTCAAGATTTTCATCAAGGCCTGACGATGCTCGTTTGAATGAATCAGCAATGACAGCAAAGAAATCTGAGTAGGTGTCTTTCTTAACTGCTCCACAATGGAGTAATCTTGTATTTTCATTTTTCTCAAAAATTCTTCCGCTTCTTCCTCCGTAGCTGCTTTCTTTGCTAGGACTGCGTAATCTTTGGATGTTTTAACTTTCCTCAACTCTTTCGGGGCAAAGAATCTTCCTGAACGAGTTAGTCCTTGGGCCTCATTGACTTCTTCTTTCACTTCGTTTCCCCTGTAAGTCACTACTACCCATTCATAATTTCACGGGATAGCCTTGGTGCTGATTACTGGCAGCTGAGTCACATGCTTGATGATGACAGGGTCCGTAAGGGCACCCTCTATAATTATGATGGGCTTGTTTTCCAACCCTGGCACAACCACTCTTGACTTATCTTTCTTTATTGCAACATTATGGGGATCCTCTCTTGACTACCACGGATGGATCACCACTTTTATGTTCAATTTTTCCACTGATCCTTCAAATATTGGTTTGTTGATTGGCTTGGCCTCACTGGACCGAATCATCATAACGGACTATGAGGGCTTCTTAGGCTCCCCTCCCTTGTGGACTATTTCGATCATGTTTGTCTCCTCATGGGTTGGTAATGGATTCTGGTTAATGTTGGGTGCCTCTGGAGCTTGGACTTCGATCTGATTTGTGTCAATGAGCTCCTGGATAGCATTTTTCAAGTGCCAACATTTCTCCGTATCATGCCTAGAGTGCCAGAACAATATGCACAACTTACATAGTAATCAAGATTCTTTGGAGGAGAGTTTGGTAATTTTGACTCAATTGGCCTCAGCATATCCAATTGTCTCAGTCTGTGGAACAAACTAGTATAAGATTCCCCCAACAGGGTGAAGGTTTTCTTTTGCTGCAACCTCTCATTTTTAAATGCTTGATTGGGCTGAAAACCTGGGCCAGCAGGGCTTCAGTAGGCTCGTGGGGGTGGGTAAGCATTTTGTGGAGCTGGGTAGTTGTTTCGTGGTGTTGGTGCTCGCCATTATGTATAGTAAGAGGTTGGATATATGATTGGGCGTGGTGGACAGAAATCTGAGGGTCTTGTGGTGGGTTATAAGGGGTTTGGTAGTGGGGTCGAGACTGAGTATAATGGTGTGACGGGCCCCTGTGTCCAAACCATGACCCTAAATCAATTTTTGCCATATCTTCTTTCCTCTTCTTTCCGATACCTCCCCCAATACCTCTCTGAATGGCTTGGGTGGTTGCCTTAGTAGCCAAGTAACTCATGATTTTGTTCGATCTAAGCCCTTCTTCCACCATGTCACCCATGTTTACAACCTCGTTGAAGGATTTACTTATAGTTGATACCAGATGGCCGAAATAAGTAGGCTCCAAAGCCTGCAGAATATAATCCACCATTTCACTCTCCTTCATTTGAGGGTCAACTTTTGCCGCCTGTTCTCTCCAACGGAAACCATACTCCCTAAAACTTTTTCTAGGTTTCTTCTCGATCTTAGTCAGAGACAAATGATCTGTAACAATCTCGAGATTGTATTGGAAATGACGAGCGAATACTTAGGCCAAATCATCTCATGTATACCATCTGTCGTGATCCTGAAGAGTGTATCACTCTAACACCGAACCACTCAGACTCTGGCTAAAGTATGCCATCAATAACTTATCATTCCCGCCACTCCTCTCATTTTACTACATCATCCTCTTAATGCGCCACCGGGTCTTCGTGCCCATCGTATAAATCAAATATTGGCATCTTAAATCCCAATGACAACTAAAAATTAGGAAATAGACACAAATCTTTGTAGGCCACGTTCATCTGGCCTCCCAATCCTTACATGTTCTTGAATGACTGTTCCAGGCTTTTAACCTTCCTGAACATTTCCTCCTGTTCTGGATTTTTAGGTGGTCTCTCAATCTCAACCGGGAAGTCGAAATGAAGGGTGCAAGAGTAAGGTTCTAGAGCCTTGAAAGTAGGCTCCAGGGGATAGTATTGGTTATCTTCGGCCTGGAATAGAGGCTTACTGGAATATAGGTGAAGCATAGTAGGTGGGGGTGCCATAAAGACCGGAGTGACTAGTGGAGGAGGGTATGGGACTGGTTAGGGTGGTGGAGCTTGTGGTGTTTGGAAAGTGGTGCCTTGGTGGTGGTGGTAAATGGGAAAGCATGTGGATGAATCAACAGTAGGATGTTCCTGGATCGAGCCAATGGTGTATGAAAGCAAGGTTGGTGGGGTATGATGGTGGTAGATGCCCTTTTACCCATGCTTGATACATCTCTGCCATCTGTTATTTCAGTTTATACAACTCCTCTTTCATACTAATGTCAGAATCTTCCCCCCTTTTTGACAGATCAATAATACTTGCGTCCAGTTCTTGGTTAGCCATGATCAATTTGTCTTTGGACCTGGTATTGTATGGATGAGTTGCCATAATTCCAAACAAAACTAACCACCTGCCTGAATTCTGGATACAACAACAAACTTGCTAATGATGAGGGCTTAATAGATAGGCAACTGCACATTGGGGATGCAATGCACCTAGGCAGTTAAACATTTCTATTACGTATTTGATCGGTTGCTTGCGTCATTCCGTCATTTCCTAAGTTTCACTCCACATTTTTTCTTTTCTTTTTATTTTTTTTATTTTTATGGCCGTGATCAAATCCTATGGGGATTGCCTACGTATCATGACGCCACATGAATCAGACCAAGCGTAGTTCTGGGGGATAAATGTTAAAAAAAACATTTGGGGTTTTCAAATTCTTCATAAAACAAAGCGTCTTGATTACAATGGATCATCCCACAGAATTTTTGATCATAAAAACTAACAGACTCAAACAAAGAGGGGACTAACAGACTTCAACAGAAAAAAGAAAATACATACTCGAAAACATACTCCACTAAAGAAAGTAAAATACAGATTCGAATGAAAATCATGAGAACATCAAAGCTCAATTGCTCCAAGGGCCCATAGAACGTCAGTCGATCTCGTCACGGGCCTATGCGCGAGATCCCCTTGCAGACGTTCCAAGTCACTCATTATTTGGCGGACAAAGGTCATTACTGCAACAAAGAAAGTGGTTCTAGTCATGTCTTCACATTTGTGGCACTTCATGACGATATAGTCAGCAATGTCTCGAACCCTCTCCCTGATAGTACCCTTTTCTTGGAGTAAACGCCCTATTTGCTGAGTCGTAGCCCCCAAAACCTGTTCAGTCGTATGGTTTTGCTCTCGCAGCTGCTGTATGTCTTTTTCTAGTTGCGACATCAAGGCATAACAGCGTTGTCTTCCTACTTTGAAATCTTTTGCATGCTTAGTCATTTTGTTCTCAAGGACGGTGATCTTTTTCTTCAACCCCACGACCTAATTGTCATATTCCTCTTTTAAGCGTTTAACCAGGCGTGCTCGTTCCTCTGTATTCTTAGCCAATTTTGTTCGAGCCCTTGCTAGTTCAACTTCCGCCTTGTTCAGATTAAAACCATATTCACCCTCCTTCCGCCTAAGGTTACCGATAAGCTTTGCATCTTTTGCCCTTCTGGCAAGGTTCTCGGCTGCTATTTGCATCTCTTGAATTTGGGCTCGAAGGGCATCATTTTCTTTGGCTAGATTTTTCTTTTCGCCCTCATCTGCGGCGTCTTGCAAATTATTTGTAAATTGAAGATCCCTGACCTGTTTTTCCAACTTGCCTATTGTGGCCCTATACTCATTCTCCTTGGCCAACCAAGCCTGCAGTTCTCGTGATGCTTCAACAAATTCTTGGATGTGAGGTTTTTTGGTTGGTCTTTCAGGTTCGGCCCTTGCAGTGTTCTTTTTTCTTACCAGGCAATATAAGCGGGTGAGACCTCGCCTCTAGATAAGTCACGCACTCGAGTGTTTGCTGTCAAATACTGGCATTCATTCCAAATATGACGAATTGTCTCTTTATGAAATTGGCCGTTGGAGCTGACTTCGATCGCATAAACACTGAGATCTTTATTTGGGTGCATCACCTGGAATCTTCCCAACTGTCTCATCACCCGATATAGAGCGTAAGGCTGAATGCTTCGAAGGCCCATTAGGAGGAAGTAAGGACCAGTAGCCGGCATATACACAATTTCTTCGACAGAAAGCCAACCTAGCGTCCATTCTATTTGTCCTGCAGTTATGGAGCGAAGGTGAGATACCCAATTTCCAAACCCTTCCGTCAATTTGAAACCTGAGACCTTATTGTCAAATTCTCCAATGCATCTCTTTCCTGTGGATCCATAATTCATGTATTGAGGGCGGCGACACAGATGCTCAATCATCCACATTTGTAATAGCAAATTGCAACCCTCAAAAAAATCTGCCCCAGCTTTACAAACTGTAAGAGCTCGGTATATTTCAAACACGATCACGGGGGCGAGGGTGCTCTTGGAATTGGTAATCAAGATATTGGCGACTCCAGCTAATCGCAAATCAATATTCCCATCCTTTCGGGGAAACACCACGAGACCCAAGAAGGCTACCATAAAAGCGAAATGCCTATGCTCATCCCATTTTGCTTGGTTTCCTTTCCTGTAAACTCCACTTTCCGGATTGTCAAATCCTCCTATATGCCCGTACCTTTGGTATATGAAGCGAAAGTGGAAAACCTTTCTGCCAAATCTGCATACTAGACCCCCTGCTTACTTTTAGCAAATCCAGAAACTTATGAGGGGTAACAGCCCTTGGAGAGACGAGGTACTTATGCCTTAGCCTTTCAATACTTCCCATATAACATGCTATCTCTTCCAGAGTGGGTGTGAGTTCAAAATCTGAAAAACGTAGGACGTTGCGAGTCAGGTCCCAGAATGTCACCAAGGCCTTTATTATGTCTCCTCTAGGCCTGACCTTTAGCAATTCGGTGAGCCCTCCCAAATAACTGCTAACTACACCTCGTCCTTCTTTACCCAAATCCTCATATCACATGAGCAGACCCAACGGAATCTTGGACATGACCTTCATTGGTAAATTTTGACCCGTGCTCATTCTGCACATTTAGATTAAGGTGATTGGTTTAAAGACAAAGCGAATCTCATTTGAAAAACTGACAAAAAGGGATGATTTTTGCAAAAAATTAAGAAGTCGGGGCAACTTTTGCGAATACGGCCCTTTACCACTTCGAAAAATGGAAGTTTTTTAGGCTGTACTTGTTAATTGGCCAAAATATGACAAAACACAGTCAACGGCTACTCTTGCAAAAACAGCCTTCCGGCGTCCCGTTGAGACATTTGGTATTTAGACGAGAATGGCATGACCCACTTTATTTACAACAAAATGAAGACGCCTTTATTATTTATTATTTTTTTCAAATATTATTTTCAAAATACGAGGCTGAACCCGATAAGGGTTGCCTACGTATCCCACATCCTGTGGGAATCAAACCCGCGTAGTTCGGTCAGTTGTGACATGAAAAGAAAAAGAAACAAAAAACATCATTTTGGACTAAATTTTTTCTTCAATAAGCTTCTTTTCTATTTTTTGTTTTTCAAGGAATCCCTTTTTTTCAAAAATTTGGCAGAGTCTCAGGATATTTTGGGTATTATTTTGAAAACGAGTAAAATCCTCTCTCATTCCTCAATTTGATTTTTCTTTTGGTTTTTCTCACTCAATCTAGAAGCCGGTCAACATGCAATCCGAAACAAATTCAATGCACTTGTAGCACATAAAAATGCATCAGGTTGGTTTTTTATTTTTTGGGTACACCTGTCCTCGACAGACCCAACCCCTGTGTTGAGTCCCCAAAGTCAAATGCTCATGATGCAAACAAGTGTTCTTACTAGAGATCTAGCATGGGGCTGAATTATTCTAAGTTTAAAATCTGGGTGTATTGTTCTAGACCTGGCTTACCCGAGCGGACAACTCGAGCTGGGGGGCAGCGTACCGGTAACCAAAAGATCATTCGGCTTTGCAACTTGGCCGAACCTCGTTTTAAATTGGGTTATGACACTAACAGAAAGAAGTCACGCTAGCGTGCACTCCTCAGAAGATAGAAGAGAATGGTTTCGTAGCAGTTTATATACAGTTCAGATAATATCAAAGCGGTATAAAGCGACATTTAGCACATTAGGCCCAAACATGTAAATAAAACCAGATAATAAATAAAAGCCAAATATAATAATTATTTTAAGCTCGGATTCTTGAACCCTGAACCAAAAGTTCTGGGTTCTCGTTCCCCAGCGGAGTCGCCAGAGCCGTCACACCTCCTTTTTACTACCTCCGGAAGGGTATAAGGGAGTTTTTTCCAATTTAAGTGATAATCGAAACAGGATTATTTATTTAAAATTCAGAGTCGCCACTTGGGATAATTTATGGTGTCCCAAGTCACCGGTTCAAATCCCGAATCGAGGAAAGATTGACTCTGTTTATAGTCCGCAAACACAGAAATCCGGGTAAGGAACTCTGTTAACCTGGAAGAAGGGGTTAGGCATTCTCGGGTTCCGTGGTTCTAGCACGGTCGCTCAACTATTATACTTGGCCTATTTATATGATTTTAACACGGGTTTTAACCTATGGTAGAATTAAATTTATTAACCGCTTTTAATCATTTTTAAGAAGATTCAACGCTATTTAAAATATGTCTTTGAACCACGCCAATGAAATGCACCCGCGGTCCGCGACCTATTTTATCTAACGTTGTTAAGATTTGAATTTGGGTCACATGAAATACACACCCGAGTTTAAGGAATTTAATTTTAAAATTACGCGCCTAAAGTAACTACGCACTTTCAAGTTTGCGAGGGCCATAGAAAATTCGCTAATGACACACCTCGAATTCTAAAGGGTCAAAATTAATTACTCGAAGGCCATGGGTTATCTAGTTTGGTTTATGGCATACCTCAAGTCTAAATAATGGAAAAAACTAATTCATTAACTAGAAGACTAAGGAAATTTACATCTTATATTTCAAGCTAATGTTCACTAAACTTAATGCTTAATGGGCTGATATTAAATTGAAACTAATCATTTGGTTATTTGGGGTAGTTAAGACCAGCAATAGGCCTTGTGGCCTCAAGCAGGCTAGGCCCAATTGGTCAAACAATATATGAAAGGGCTCAGAAACATGCCAAGGGAGACGGTAATAGAACAGGCCCAAAGGCCCATTTTGACAGGTTGCTGGAGGCCCGCGTTAAACCAAAAACTGGGACAAATATAAGATGAGTGGCATCAACTATAAACATCCATGATTAATCATGATTTCAATCAATTGCTGCAATTAAACAAGACACGAAACTAAATTTGAAATTCTTAATTAAAAGTACCAAAACCTCATACCAACAGAATACTATGGGAATGCATGACTAGAACAACCCAAATTATGCTGGTTCAATAACCAATCTCAAACTGATTTTAAAAGAGCAATTTCGCAGAAGAAAAGAAACAACACTGCCATTTGTACAAATTTTAAAGGACAAAAATGATTCAGACTGCTAATATATTGAATAATAGTTAAACCCATTAACATGATCAACAGTAGCTCCTCATGAGTACACATCCAACAATTTCTTGAAAAAGCAAACCCCAATAGTCACAATAAACAGTAGCCAACTATTAACACCTGAACAAGCTAGTACGAATCACATGCTTAAACCTGAACTTCTATTACAAGAATATCATGACACATATATGTCCAAATAACCATTTCAATACTTTGTAACCTATGTGATCAGAACTTCAGTTTGTTTGAGTCCAAACTTCTTGCTCATACCCTCTCAGAATCAGACTAACGGGCAAATATAGATTCATTTTACAAGACTTCAGCAACACGAGAAAGGGCTAGACTAACATGCATAGTATAAGGTCTACCTACATCATAATACAGAAATGGAAGAAATAGAAGAAATAAACTCGAAATACAACTTGTATCCAAAGTGTTTCACATTCAAAGTGCAGATTCACATTTCACATGATGTCTATGGTTCCAAAAGATATCTGGAAAGCAAAGAAAGTAGGAATAATGAGAGATTAGCAGCAGCAGAACAGTATCAACAATGGAACAGTAATACGCTAGCAAGTCTGAGAAAAACACAACTTCTTCACACCAGTAAGAAAAAAACTAATGAAGACCATTCTATGGAGACTCAAATGCTCAGATCAACAATGCAATTGTGGCAGAATTGAACCAATTTCTCACTAAGGAAAATATAGGAAATTCAATTGTTCTTTCAAAAAACCTTTCAGACTCAGCCGTTTCTGATTTTTAATGTTCTCCTCCCTCTTAAGCTATCTTTTTTTTTTTTAACTAAGATCCCTGATTTCTTTTTTTTTAGAACTCTCTTCTGATCTCTCTAAATAGGCATCACAAAATGACCTCTCATATTCACAAATACCCCTTCCTTTTTTTTTTATATATATATTTAATTCCACTTAAAACCCTTCTCTTTATATTATTCATAGTGCATTCATGACCCCACCAATATTAAAACTTCCTAATTAGTTAGGTAAACACTCCCCCTAATCTAAACAATCTCTAGACTACCCTTAAAAACCCCTAGTAATTACTTGAGAAACCAAATTAGTCAAATTGACCCAAGATTCATCCTACCACATGGGTCGAATTGACCCAGTAAATTAAACCCAAATGAACGGGATTCTCTTGCCAATGGGTAAGAAATAACCCAAAGCCCAAACAACAACTAATCCAAATTAAAGTCTGTAATCAACATGTAAGGCAGAAGAAAACAAACACTTAAATGATTTCAGAATTAAGCACCTAACCTAAATGACTGATTTTCCTTTTTAAACTAAATAACGAGCTATAATTAAACTATATTACCTAATCAACCACAGCTAATTATACGATTAGAAGAATAAGAAATTGTGACCTAAATAAAAGCTAAACAGACAAGATACACAAATCAAACAAAATTAACGAAGATTTAGGGTGTGTTTGGTATGAAGGAAAATATTTTCTGGAAAATAATTTCCAATTTCCAATGTTTGGTTGGCTTAAATATTTTGGAAAATATTTTCCTTATCAATTCATTTTCCTCCAATTGGAGGAAAATATTTTCCTTATCAAAAGAAGAAAAATATTTTCTAAAGCTCCTTCTCAACCTTCCTCACCCTCACCAACCCACCCCACCCCCTCTCCAAAAAATTTTTTTTTTTTACATTTCAGTTTTTCCGTTACCATCCACGCTACTACCCCTCCATCTCCCGTACAAAAAAAATATTTTTTTTGCAATTTCAAATTTCTGTTTTTCATTTTTCCGCACCATCCTCCCTCCCCCCTCTGCACAAAATTTTTTTTTTTACTTTTTTTTTGTAATTTAAATTTTTTTTTTTCGTTTTACTACCCCCCTGCCCCCCTCAAAAAAAAATTTAAAATATATTTTTCAGTTTTTTATTTTATTATGTATCGATTAAAAGCTCAAAATTTTACAAGTTTCAAAATTATGAGTTCGAAGGTTTATGTGTTTGGAAGTTTACGTGTTTAGAAATTATAAAGTTTACGGGTTCGAAAATACGTGATTTTTGCGTTAAAAAGTAAAACATCACATTAGTTCCTTTAGATTGTGTCAATTTTTAAAGACTTCGGGAAGGGGTGGGGGAGAGGGAGGGGTGAGGAGAGTTGCATAAAAAATATTTTCCTATAAAAAAACTATTTTCTACTCTCTAACCAAACAATAGAAAATATTTTCCGGAAAATATTTTTCACTTACCAACCAAACAAGAGAAAATAAGTGATAAAACCACTCATTTTCCATGAAAATATTTTCTAGGAAAACATTTTCCATGGAAAATATTTTCCTTCATACCAAACACACCGTTAGTCTACCAACCATTTTATGCACATCTGATGGCTCCATAATATATTCTGGCTCAATTTTTCAGAATTAATTACCTCGAACAGGCTGTATCTTATACATATACACACCATCNATCATACCAAACACACCCTTAAAAGAAAATTGGAATACACCACAAAATAAATATGAACACCAAATAATCACAGTGAAAAAACCCAGGTTTAAAACTTTCATCGACTTTCCAGTCAAAAACAAAACACTCAAGAAGTGAAAAAGAAAAGAAAGGATTAGGAAGATGAAACAACACAAAAGTGGACAGAGAGAAGGAAAAATAAAATAAAATAAAGAAAGCTTACCGACTAAACTCAGCACCAATGTTGGAATCCTTGATTTAACACAACCAGTGTTAATCGCTTGTTCTTTATCAAGAACAAACGACCAACACTGCTTTATGCCAAATTAGACTCTAAAAACTCGAAAATTATGATGCATGTGGTCATGCATGCCACAGAATTAAAGGTAGGGCGATTTGGGATTTTAGGGTTTCGAACTTTGATTCGAGATTCGAAGGGATTGAGAGGGATTCGAAGGGAATGGGTTATGGATTTAGACAAAGGAAACTATTGTGATTTCATGGTGTAATTTTGGTGGGGATTGGAGTGGTGTAGGGTTGCACAGTCACCGGAAACGATGGAGGTTTCAGGGGGCGGTGTCTCTAGGGTTTGGGTGTTTTAGAGACGAGGAAGAAGATTGAAGGGGGGGGGGGTTCTGAAGTGTTTTTTATATATTAAAATGGGGTGATTAATTCGAGCCGTTGGATGATTGGAATCTAACGGTTATGATTAAACGAGGTCGTTTGGCTTCAGGCGAGGCTGGACCGGGTATGAGTAAGACAGGTCTGGATCGGTTTAAATGGGTAATGGGGCGAGGTTTTGGCCGTTGGGTACGGATGAATAAACGGTTGAGATCCATTGAACCCAAAACGACGTAGTATTCTTCCCATACTACGTCGTTTCAAGGGTCTCATGGACTGAGGGTTTGGACCGGGTATGGCATGGGTTTTGGGCTAATTTTGACGGGGTTTGGACGAAAATTGATTGGCCTCGGGGAATTTTCATTGAATTGGCCCAATCAGACCTCTCTTTCAAATCCTTTTCTTTTTTTTTCTTTTTTTTTTAAATTTAAAATTAAGAATAAAAACCTAATTAATTCCTAAACCAAATTATCCTACCAAACTAAATTAATTAAATCTAAATAATAATTACCACAACTAATTAAATATTCAAATTAAAAAAAAACCTACCAAAATTCGAAATTAAAGAGTAAAAATGCAACATGACTATTTTTATGATTTTTTTTATTTTTGTCAAACAAATTAATGCACAAATTAATCTAAAAATAAAAAATTAAATCCTAAATACAGCTGCAATATATTTTTGTATTTTTTAATGCATTAAAAAAAATTAAACATGCACATAAAAAATGCAAACAATTCAAAAAAATTCTACAATAATTCCTAGAATAATAAATAATTAAAGAAAAGATCTAATTTTGGGAATTCTGTAGGAGTAATTCATATGAGGCAAAAATTATGTGCTCACAGGGAGCAAAGAAAGTTTCATTCCGAATCACTTCCTAATCTCTGCTCCAGTAGGAATACAATGGTCACACAGGCGAATGAACAAAAGAAAACATCTCAATTGAAGGACAGAAAACTACCGCAAAACAACTGCAGTACCGCCCGCCAATGATATCTCCAGGCCGGAAAATATCTGGCTTTCCAAAAACTAGGACTGACGACGGGTTACTATTTCGACAAGTTCGAAATAACACCATTTAAAGCTAAAGGCCTTCACCAAAAAGATAAGAGTTCGACCTCGATCGAACGAGGAAGGGTTACTGTTTCGACAAGTTTGAAATAACACCCTTTAAGGCTAAGGGCCTTCGCCAAAAAGAGAAGAGTTCGACCTCGATCGAATGACGACATATTTCTATTTCGACAAGTTTGAAATAACACCATTTAAGGCTAAGGGCCTTCACTAAAAAGAGAAGAGTTCGACCCCGATCGAACAACGACCGGTTACTATTTCGACAAGTTCGAAATAACACCCTTTAAGGCTAAGGGCCTTCGCCAAAAAAATAAGAGTTCAACCTCGATCGAACGACGACGGGTTATTATTTCGACAATATCGAAATAACACCCTTTAAGGCTAAGAGCCTTTGCAAAAAAGAGAAGAGTTCGACCTCGATCGAACGACGACGGATTACTATTTTGACAAGTTCGAAGTAACACCATTTAAGGCTAAGGGCCTTCGTCAAAAAGAGAAGAGTTCGACCTCGATCGAACGACGACGGGTTACTATTTCGACAAGTTTGAAATAACACCCTTTAAGGCTAAGGGCCTTCGCCAAAAAGAGAAGAGTTCGACCTCGATCGAACGACGAAGCGTTACTATTTCGACAAGTTCGAAATAACACCCTTTAAGGCTAAGGGCCTTCCCCAAAAAGCAAAGAGTTCGACCTCGATCGAACGACAACATATTACTATTTCGACAAGTTCGAAATAACACCATTTAAGGCTAAGGGCCTTCACTAAAAAAAGAAGAGTTCGACCTCAATTGAACAACGATGGGTTACTATTTCAACAAGTTTGAAATGACACCCTTTAAGGCTAAGAGGTTTCGCCAAAAAAAGAAGAGTCCGACCTCGATCGAACGATGACGGGTTATATTTTAACAAGTTCAAAACAACACCCTTTAAGGCTAAGGGCCTTCGCCAAAAAGAGAAGAGTTCGACCTCGATCGAACGATGACAGGTTACTATTTCGACAAGTTCGAAGTAACACCCTTTAAGGCTAAGGGCTTTGCTAAAAAGAGAAGAATTCGACCTCGATCGAACGATGACGGGTTACTATTTTGACAAGTTCGAAATAACACCATTTAATACTAAGGGCCTTCGCCAAAAAAAGAAGAAGAGTTCGACCACGATCGAACGACGATGGGTTACTATTTCGACAAGTTCAAAATAACACCTTTTAAGGCTAAGGTCCTTCGCCAAAAAGAGAAGAGTTCGACCTCGATCAAACAACGACGAGTTACTATTTCGACAAGTTCGAAATAACACCCTTTAAGGCTAAGGGCCTTCGCCAAAAAGTGAAGAGTTCGACCTCGATCGAACGACGACAGGTTACATTTTGAAATAAGACCGTTTAAGGCTAAAGGCCTTCGCTAAAAAAAGAAGAGTTCAACCTTGATCAAACGACGACGAGTTACTATTTCAATAAGTTCAAAATAACATACTTTAAGGATAAGGGCCTTCGCTAAAAAGAGAAGATTTCGACCTCGATCGAACAATGATGATGCACTATTTCGATTGAGTCAAAATACGTCTGAGGCCAAAAGCCATTAGAAGGAAATAAAGATCGGGACTCGCCATACAGGTGTCTATCTCGCACCAAAAGCCATAAAAAGATGGAATAAAGATAAAGCACAAGGCAAATAACGAAGAAAAGACTCTCCTTCATACAAAGTCATTGTGCGGACTATCGTCGCTTACATATTTCCTAACCCAACGATAGAAAAAATGGGGGGAAGGGGGAAAGAAAAATATTGAAAAGAAAAGGGGGAGGAAATAATGACAAGCAACAAACAACTGAAAGTAAGAACATGCAAGAACAACACTCTTCATTCGACGTCATCACCGCCATCACCATTGCCATCACCATTACCATCACCGTCACCGTCTCCAAGAAGCTCTCCACTACCCTCATCCGCATCCCTGTTAGCTTTAGGAGTCATTGCATTATACCCACAGTTGATGCGAGCCTCTCGCACTTCTCCATAGGCAGCCTCAGTCAGTACCCGCCTCCCACAAACTCTTATATATATCCCGTTGGGCTTCGGTGTAGACCCAAAGCTCGTGCATATGGCAGGGGACGGTGATTGAGAAAGACTCAATCTGAGCCAATAGTCGCTCATTTTCTGCCTCTAGTGCCCCAATCCGATCCCCCAGAATCGATGCCTCTTGATCGATCTCGCTAATGCTCTCCTCGAGCATTGACTCCCTAAGGGTAGTTGTTGCTCTCTCTGTCTCCTGTTCGGATTGAAGGACGCGAATGGTGTTTTCCAGGTCTGCCGCCCTTGACAAAGCCTCGGACCAAGCATTCTCGATTCTCTCCACCCACAGGGTACCTTGTTCTCCAGCGCAGTCAATATTCCCATCTATTCCACGCTCATCACCTCGACCTTGATCAAGTTATGATCCATCTCCGATTGTATCAACCTCAATTTCTCCTGCAGATGCTCACATTCTGCGACGACTCCCTTGCCCAACTCGAGCTCCCCGTCCTTGATTCGAAGTTGCTGCTCAAGCGCACTTTTGCTGCGGATAGCTTGCATCAACTCCTAGTCCCTTTTCTCCAACTCCTCAACTAGAGTCTAATTATCAGGGTTCGTCCTCAACCGCTCATGCATCTCGCGGCATCTGTTGTGGTAGCGATGATACTTCTCCAACATCTTCAAGAAAATCCTGGCTCGGATGTTGGCCATGTGGATGCTCTCCACTTCTACCATATACGTCCGAGAAATG
Organism: Nicotiana glauca; assembly: GCA_026770625.1. Classification (NCBI taxonomy): domain Eukaryota; kingdom Viridiplantae; phylum Streptophyta; class Magnoliopsida; order Solanales; family Solanaceae; genus Nicotiana; species Nicotiana glauca. Next base: position 19,198 of record MU742531.1, read on the forward strand.
CAAAGGCAAGGTTAAATCAGTATTTTCAGGAATGTTGAAGAAAAACGAAAGTAAAATGCAACGTACCCTTAAGCCTATAGTGGCCACCTCGTCCATTAAATAAACATCAGGAACAGACCAAAGAGCCTCATTTTCATCTTCAAAATATAGCAGGCTGAACTGCGGCACCATATCCTCCCTCCCTTTTGCCAACAATTGACAACAGAAGGGATCTGAAGAATACGGGTCGAGTCCCCCGCATGAACCACTGAGTGGGTGAGGTCCTCTTCAAACATCCTGACATCATCAGGGTCCAAGTCCAACTCAGAATCGTAGTCGTCGACCACCACGTCTTTCTTCTTTTTGCAGATGAAGAGGAAACACGACCCGCTACAGAAGATGAGGGTACGTTCAAAATTATAACGGCGGCCCCAGAAGTCTGATTCTCCGCCGTGACAGGTTGTTGATCGTTGACGATGGTAGGAATGTCCGATTGAGCCGAGGAAATGACAGGAATCTCTGATTGTTAAGCACAAACATTGATAACTCCGACGACTGGTTCCGTCCCTACGGGGGGGAGCCACGACAGCACCCTCTCCAGAGCTTGTCGTGGGAGAATCGTCCAGATGAATTAATGTTGGGGCGCAGTCTCAAACTCCACTCTCCGTCTCTTCGATGGCCCCTCTTCTTCCCCAGTAGACGGTGATTCGCTCGTCGGACGAACAACACCAGTCGGGACCTCGTCCTGAGTAGTGGCCCTCACAGGAGTAATTAAGGCCTCAAATTCAATTGAAGCAGCCCTCGATGAAGGTCGGGCGATGGGTACCACGATGGGGTGAGCAGATGTGGGCGGCTGACGAAAAGCTAATGGAGGAGCCCTCGCTCTCCGCACTCTCCCTAACATCGACGAACGACTCATAAGAAGCTAAGCAATAAGATAGAAAATAACAAGCATAAATGTTATCTCACCTGTGAGGGGCATGCGTCCAAACCTTTCATGAAAAGCTGACCAGGTGCGAATCCCCACCGTATGAGGAAGGATGTCACTCACCCATTCATGAATACCTTCGACAGGCGGAGGGGGCAATCTCTCAGCTACGAGGACGTGATAAAGTTTAGCACCAAAACAAAAAACGGTCAGACGTCTCACCGACTAAAAATACGAAAACTTACGCACAAAGTTCCACTTCTCATGGAATCCCGTTGGGTCCGCCACAATATGCTCAGTCTACATATAAAAACAATTCTCATAGAAACGACGGTTGGCCCCATCTTCCATCTTTACCATAAGACTCTTCGCCCTCTGAGGACACATGTGAATCATCGAACCACGGATAAGTTGAGGAGCAAAAATGCTAAGCATATGGTCCAACGTGACCTCACGACTAGCGAGTTCCACGTACTTAAGCAGCATAAGGAATAACTTGTACAAATACGGCAAAAGTTGGACGGGGCATACCTCGTAAAAGGGAAAAAATCCACCACCTGCAAAGGAAAATAAAGTGTGTACCCTATAAGAAAGGGGTAGGCGTAGAGCACACAGTACCTGGGGCGGTTAAAATAAACTATATAGTTCCCTACTGTCGGCTGCATATCGACGTAATTGGGGATTCCCCACCTCCCTTTCAACTTTCCAATGTCCCTTTCCCTCAAAATAGAGGTGACAAGTTCTGGTTCTGCCCCGGCGCGAATACTGAAATCAGTCGACTCTCTCCCAAGCGAGGAAAGATCTCAGCTACTGATGGGACCTCCTCTTCTTCCACCGCATCTATTCCTCCGGCGGCCTGAGTAGCATTTTTCGGTATCGGATTAGCGGCAGGGAGATCGTCGTGAGAAGAATCACCAGCCATTTTTATCAGAAAACACTCCGAAGAAATAACGAAAAGAAAGGATGAAAGTTTGCAGTAAACAAGGGGGCAAGCAAAAATTTGAGGTATCAGAAAGAAAGTATATCTGCTAAATTCTCTCAAGCAATAGATAAAGAAGTGTGTTAATTTTAATGCAAAGCTCTCTCTATTTATAATAGACATAAATCCCCCCAAGCATGAAACCCAAGAGTCGCCAATCAAATCTGATAAGGCACAAAACGTTTCATTCCCTTAGGAACGTGTGTAATAATGGCAGTGACCACGAAACAACGCTGTAATACCAAATGACGTTTCGGTTTCGAAACCGTCTCAACGATCCACAGGATTCGACAAAACGCCGCCACTCCATTAAAAATCCAAGATATGTAATGATCACACCCAACTATGTCTTATAAAAAGGACTAAGCGGTAGTTACAAATATAATCCGGTTTACAAGTCCGAAGTCGAATCCCACAGAGAACTAAGGCTTAGCTACAGTTGTTCACTATCACTAAGAATACAAGCTTGAACAATTCCTAACTTATAGATATTAATATTCTTGTTTTTAAATAACTAACTAACAAATTAAAATAATAAATTAACACTAAAGATACTACAAGTTGGAGAAAAGATTAAGGAGGTCTAGAGTTAAGATTTTTCGAATTGTCGGAATCCTTCCCGCTATGTCTTCTATAATTTCGCTTAAGTATTCTCGACCGATCATGAGCGCTTGCGTGTTGTAATTCTCTTCCGAGTAATTACGATAATTTACTAGATATACTCTTCCGAGTTACACTAGCTGGCTTTAATTACAGCTCACTTAGATCGCACCCAAGGTTTCGTTATCCCTAATCCCACCTTTAAACCCTTAGTTATTGATTCCTCACATACGTCGGGAGTGATATTGTTCAACAACTACCTAAATATGCACTCTCTCCCAAGTAATACACACTAAATAGGCACAGTCAATTGAGAGCTCTTCAACCAACCACAATATAAACGTAGTTGAACAAATAGAGAAAAGCTACGGCTCAATTATATAAAAACATAACAAGAATTTATCCTACAAAAGGTTCTATCAAAACTCTAGATAACAAATTAGCTATTCATAATAGTATGTAAAACTACAATACTAAAAATCATAGCCAACAATGAAAAATAAGAAGAGGAAGGAAATACTCGTAGAAGAATTCTCCGCCTTGCTCCTATTATGTCTTTGCCTCCTTAGGTCGAATCTGTGTCAAAAATTGGTCTTCTCTGCCTCCTTAGGTCTAAATTATGTCAAAAGTGTGTCCAACTTCGTAAAATACCATTTTTCCATGTATATATACCAAGTAGGGTCGGGCCCAAATAATTATACCTTCTCCTACGCCAAAAAGGACAATATTTCATGTCAGGTATACTGCCTCAGCCCGCCTCAGCTTCGCGGTCACGGTTTCGACCGCATTTTTCACCCTGTTACATTTGGAATTTGGAAAAACGTAAAACATAAAAGTTGTATTCCTTCGAATTATCTTCCCAACCATATATTACGGAGCCCAAATATAGTTCTGAGAAAAAAGTTATATGCATTGTACTAGACAGTGCGCAATATGCCTACTCAATTCTTTGTTTTGTTGCTCTATCATCCGTTGATCCCCGAATATGATCCTGGCTTAATTCCTTAGGCTTTTACTTAGAATTCAAAATTTTAAATCACTTGAATTCATTCCATAACATCTATATAGCTTGAAATTACTCCTACAAGGCATAAAATACACAGTTAGTGCAAAACACTAGCGAATAAAACTCAAACTCAATTAAAGTGCAGTAAATTAAGTGTAAAAAGCGACTAAAATACGTAATTATAGACTATCATCATGTAACTATTGAACGAAGAATCGCAAGTCAGATTTCTCTCGAATTCGTAACAATCATGATCCGTCTGCCGAGCCCGCAGAGGACGACCTCGACAGACAGAGGGACTAATTGTATTGGTCAAAATCTGACAGTCGCAACTGAGTTGACCAAGAGGACATGGAGCCCACCCCCTTAGTTGATAAACTAATATTTATCAAGAATATTATGAGAGAGATGTTTAGCTATTGGGGGAAAGAGAAAGCGCAGCCCCCCACCCCCTCCCCCCGTGTTGAAAGTTTTCTCTTGATATATATAATTGTGGCACCCTTGCCCTTTGTTGGGCTCCATGTCCTCTTGCCTCCAATTAATAAATAAAGTAATCAATTAATAAATATAGATATTGATATCTGGGTAGTTAAATATAGATATAGATATCTATATTTAATATATATATATATATATATATATATATTAATTGGTTACTTTATTTGGATTAATAAATATAGATATCTTATAATTAAATATAAAAAAAATAAAAAATAAATATATAAAAAAATAACTACCCATTCAAATTGGGTGGGAGTAGTTTCAAGTTGGATTTTTTAAATTATTAAAAAAAAGCTATAAAAATAAAAAAAGAGAAGAACTATCCATTCAAATCGGGAAGTAGTTTCAATTGGAGTTTTAAAATAATTTTAAAATTAAAAATGAAATTAAAAAATAATGAATAACAATTCAAATTTGGGAGTAGTTTCAAATTGGAGTTTTAAAAATTATTTTAAAATAAAAAACACTAAAATAAGGAAATTAAAAAATTAAATATAGAACAAAAGTTGTTAGTTATTATTTTTGAATTTAAATATATATATAAAATAAAAATGATAAAATAAAATAAAAACTAACATAAAGGAGAGGAAAAACTTTTATATATATATATATATATATATATATATATAAGGAGAGGAAAAAATGCCACATGGCAAGTGGCAAGTTAAAAAAAATGCCAATATCAGTATTTGAATGAATCGGATAGAATCGGATTGGTTTTAGTTGGAAATGAGGCACTTAGTCTCTTAGAAGAAAGCTTGTTTTGAAAAAGTCAACTGAAAGTTGACTATTTAGTTAGGAGGCTCGGATGTGAATTCTGATAATTCGGTTAGCTTCGGGTGATGGTTTGTGACTTAGGAGTGAAATCGGAATTGATTTTGGAGGCTCGGTGTAGAATTAGGCTTGAATTGGCGAAGTTTGAATTTTGGCGAATTCNAGAAGCATGTTGCAGCTCTCGTTTTTATGGCTTCTAGCATTTCCGCATCTGCGGAAAAGGAACCGCAAAAGCGGTTCCGCAGATACGGTGGGGAAAGTCGCAGAAGCGATCTTGAGTGGCCCAGGGGATTTTCGCATAAGTGGAAGGTGGAGCGCGTAAGCGGGGCCGCGTAAGCGAATTAAAGACCGCATAAGCAGTTGGAGGAAACCGCATAAACGGATGTTTGGATCGCATAAGCGGTCCCCGATGGTTTTAAGTTAGACCGCATAAGCGGTTAATATGTCGCAAAAGCGGTACCGCAGGAGCGGTCAGTGGACCGCAGAAGCGAAAATCTCTGAAGGGTTTCAATGAAACAGTGTTCGCGAATTTCAGAAGTTAAGGAAAATATTTTGACTTCGGGAAGAGGCGATTTTGGGCGATTTGGAGAGGATTCGAAGGGGAATTCATCAGGTATGAATTAGTAGCCTCGGAATATGTTATTATGGTGTAAAAACATTGATTTAATCACGAAATTTCAAGGAATTAAAGGGTAAAAATGGAGGTTAGGGCTTGAAACCTAAGAAAGTGTAAACTTGGAATTTGAGGGGTTAAAAGGACTCCGATTTTGATGAATTTGATATGGGTAGACTCGTGGCGAGACGAGGAGTCCGGTAATATGAATTTCGTAATTTTTTAAGAAGTGGACCCGGGGCTCGGGTTTTGCTAGTTTCGAGATTTTTAATATTTTTCGATTGTTTTCGATTGGGCATTATTCCCTTAGCATATTGTAACACATTCGCTCTGATTTTGGTTAGATTCGACGCGCGTGGAGGCCGAATTGAGGGGCAAAGGCGTCGCGAGCTAGAGATTTCACCGGTTCGAGGTGAGTAATACTTGTAAATGNAAAGGGGCTTATGTGCGTTTCTGGACTGAGCATGGATCAGGCTGCGCACCGCAGCAGTGTTATGTGTGCATTTCTGGACTGAGGATGGACCGGGCTGCGCGCTGCAGCGGTGTGATATTGATATTCCGCTTGGGCTGTAGGAGCCCCTCCGGAGTCTGAACCCCCACAGTGAGCGCGGGTACCCAAATGGATCGGGATGTACGCCGCAGCGCTTGTGTGCATTGCATTGCATTGCATTCACGCATTGATTCCTGTTTGTACTACGCGGCATGACATTTAGCACTCTCATATCATTGGTATCCATGCAATTTCTTGCACTGTGTACCAGATACCCTGGTGTTATTTGTAAATAGAGTGTTGTGCCCTAGGGGCTGACTTGTGTGCGGACTTGCTCTACCTGATATCGCATTCATATGCTTACCGTTGGAAAAAGAATATTTCCAAAAGAGATTTTAAACTGAGCTAGATGTTTCTAAAGGATTTTTTACGGTTTTACTATTTTGTTCAAAAGGTTGTACTGTAATATATTGCATGATGGAGTGTTCTTACGTGATTTCTTACCGCTCAGTTATTATTTACTCTTATTACCACTAAGTTGGAAGTACTCACTTTACTCCCTGCACCACGTGTGCAGATTCAGGTACCCCGGGAGTTTAGCTGAGCTTTTGCTGATTTCAGAGTTTGTTCGGAATTGTCGAGGTAGCTGCCTGACGTCCGCAGGACCCTACTCCTCCCCTATCCCTTTTTATTATCTTTCCGTAACTTTTGAAACTATGTATTATTGGAGTCTTATTACACTGTATTGTTAGAGGCTCTAGACTCATGACCCCCAGGTCTTTGGGAGTGTATTCAGTGTTATCTTGATATTCAGTTTGGTTTCTATCCATCAATTAAAACTTTTTTAGTGTTACTGTTGATTAATGATATTCAAATGACTGATTTTGAGCTTCATGCTCGGGTTGAGACTGCAAATGGTCGGACTTGCCTAGCAGTTGTATTGGGCGCCATCTCGACCGGGATTGGGATCGTGACAAGTTGGTATCAGAGCCTAGTTTACTAGGCCTCATGAGTCATGAGCCGATTAGTAGAGTCTCGCGGATCGATACAGAGACGTCTGTATTTATCCTCGAGAGGCTGCAGAACCTTAGGAAAACTTCACTTTCTTGGAATTCTTATCGTGCGTACTTGATTTAGCTTGAGATATAACTCTTGAAATTCTTTCCACACGTCT
>MDKF010981660.1:0-26544 GCA_026770625.1 Nicotiana glauca
CTGTTTCCATTTGCTGTTTGGTTCTGGAATTGCTGTTGGTTTTCTCAAAGCTTTTGCTTGGTTTGAAGTTTATTCATGGGCTTTCAATTTGCTACCTAGACTGCTTGCCACTGTTTTCATCAGTGGCCGTCTTTGTCGCTGGAATTGGTGTTGCTGTTGTTATTTGCTTTGCTGTTTGTGCTACTGCACTACTGACCTTTCATTCTTCATCTCTAATTATTCAAATACCAGGTACACATTTCTGGGATTGTCTACTATTCTACTGGAATTGAGTTGAAAGCAATATTTTTGTCCTGCTGTGAGACCACTGTATGCATGATCCTGTTAGCTAATAGATTTAAATTAGGATTGTCTTGGTTGTATTAGAAATTGTACTGTTAATCTTAAAAGGATTGAGGGTGCACTTATTTTTCCTTTACTGTTTAGCTTTCGAAGTACAAACTCGAATGCATTTCAACTCAGGAATTAATTCTAAGACTCGGCCTGTGCCTAGCAGTAGATAATCAGCTGTTGTGTCTAAGTTAGTCTTTATAATGATTTAGTTAAGACATATTTCAATAATGTTCTATTTATCCCTCCGACCGCCCGCTTCATGTTAATCGACTAAAAAGAGTAACCTACGTAGTAAATCGAAACGCTCTCATATCATGTTGATAAACATAGCATAGAGGGTTAATCCAGAAACATGAGACATTCACGGTTACACTCCAAATCCATTTGAACGACACGCATTTGTACGAAATGACTAGAACAAATGAGGTTTATATATAATCAAAATGCCCGGTAGTCCCTTTGCTAGCGTAACGTGAAAACACTTCATCGGAAATTATTTTACAAATTTTGGGAGCGCCACGGGGCGCAACGGCCCATGTCAAATGTTAAGGGCTCTCGGGTCAAAAATAAACGACCCCGGCCCAAGCCTGATTCGCGAATCCCCCAGGACGCCCGGGCCGACATAGCAATTGGGCCAACTTTGTCTTAAAATCTAGATGAACAAATTCAACGGAATAAAGCGGTTTAAAGTTGATTAGAAGCACATAGGTTATAACATGTATTAAAATCAGATATTTTGGTCATTTATAATAGTTTAAGCGACCGTGCTAGAACCACGGGATCCGAGGGTGCCTATCACCTTCCCTCATGTCAACAGGATTCCTTACTTAGAATTTCTGGTTCGCAGACTTCATTTGGATATTCCAAATTTCCTCGATTCGGGATTTAAATAAATTGGTGACTTGGGACACCTTTAATTTATTCCAAGTGGCGACTCTGAAATAAATGAAATAACCCCGTTTCGAATATTGTCACTTTAAATGGAAAAACTCCCTCGCCCATTTTACCCCCCGGGGTGGGCGCGCCAAAAGGAGGTGACAGCCATTTACATAAACGTTCAAGAGCTGCTAGTGATTGGATATTCAGACGTACTTATACATCAGGTATGAGGAGAATTGGAAACCAAGAACTCCAAGATACTCTCGTATCTGCATCATGTATAGGAATTTAGAAAGAGGTTCACGAAGACGAAATTCCAGCATGTTCCTAGAATCCAAAATGAGTTTGCCGATGCATTGTCTACCCTATCATCTATGATACAACATCCCGACAAGAATTTCATTGATCTCATTTCAGTGAAAATCCATAATCCGCCAACCTACTGTGCCCATGTTGAAGAGGAAGCATATGGAAAGCCTTGGTTTCATGATATCAAGGAATATTTGGCAAAAGGAGAGTATCCGAAGCTTGCTAATCCTACTTAAAAATGCACATTTCGGAGATTGTCCAAAAACTTCTTTCACAGCGGAGGAATCCTGTATAGAGGGACTCCCAATTTATGATTATTAAGATGTGTCGACGTAAAGGAACCATCCAGGCTACTAGAGGAAATTCATGCTGGGATTTGCGGTCCACATATGAACGGTTTTGTATTAGCAAAGAGGATACCTAGGCTGGTTACTTTTGGATGTCTATGGAAATAGATTGCATCCAATTTGTCCAGAATGCCGCCGCTGTCAGATACATACAGACGTGATAAAGGTACCGTGGTCAGATACATACAGACGTGATAAAGGTACCAAGCGAGCTTAACACAACGAGCTCACCGTGGTCGTTCGCCGTCTGGGGAATGGACGTTATTGGACCAATCGAGCCTACTGCTTCCAACGGACACAGGTTTATCATAGCAGCCATCGACTATTTCACCAAATGGGTCGAAGCAGCATTTCACAGAGAAGTGACTAAGAAAATCGTGGTACACTTTGTCCGTGACCGCATTGTTTGTCGATTCAGAATTCCAGAATCTATCATTACTGATAATGGCTCCAATCTCAATAGAGACTTGATGAAAGCTATGTGCAAAAATTTCAAGATCAAACATAAGAATTCCACAGCCTATAGACCTCAGATGAATGGAGCTGTAGAAGCCGCCAACAAGAATATCAAGAAGATATTAAGAAAAATGATAGGGAAGCATAGATAGTGGCACGAGAAGTTATCATTTTCTCTACTGGGGTATCCGCACATCAACTGGGGTAACCCCCTATATGCTAGTTTATGGTACAGAGGCTATCATTCCCGCTGAGGTAGAAATTCCTATATCAGGATCATACAAGAAGCCGAGCTCGATGACACAGAGTGGGTAAAAAGTTTCACCGGGTTTTGACAGGATGAGCCCTCATACTTTTAGAAATGGATGGCGAAGTCTGGCCCAAGCTAATCAATTCAGATGCAATCAAGTGTTACTATGTGTAATCTTTATGCCTTCTTTATATGATGTAAATTGAACTACGCCTTACCCGATTCCTATTTAAGAGGGTATACGTAGGCAGCCCTATGGATTCAGTCACAATTCAATAAAATTTCATTCTCCCCCCCCCCGTCTGCAATTGGAAACTAGGACACAATTTTGAGGAGGACCCCTAAAATTTTGAAGTCATTTCAGCTGATCACTACACGAGAAACAATAAGAAATGTCAATATCCAGAATTTTGAGGAGGACCCTCAAAATTCCATAGTAGGAGAGGTTGCAATATCCAGAACTACGCCACAGTCGTTGGTTCATCTAAAAGCTATTTTTAACTATACATTTATGTCATACTTTTACAAAATCATGCATGTTTATTATTGAAACTACTTTGTTTAGCAACACTACCCCAATGACACAGACGGTATCACTAGATCAAAGCCGAGCGAGTCAAGAAGAGCCAGCGGGGATACAAACTAACCTCCCCTCTTACAAAACTCACAAATTTTCTTTTGATACAGGCACTAGGATTGTGAAATCATTAAACATATTGTATGCTCATGGGGCCAACATTCTTCAAGAATATGACTCTCAAAACTATTTCACATGCCAACATTTGCTATCAGAACACACCAGTGATGTTTCGTATGTCATAATGCTCCCAGTAATCACAGCGTCGCAATCTGCTATCAGCTAAGAAAAATCTACTGTCATTTGTTATGTTATTTCTTGCATAAGGCCTCCATTTTGCCTTCCGAGACTAAACGTTGTCTCCATCTGCATCTGCATTGCATAAGGCTACTATTCTGCCTTCCAATTTACATAAGGCTACCATTCTTCCTTCCGAGGTTAAGCTCTACCTCCATCTGCATCTACATTGCATAAGGCTACCATTATGCCTTCCAATTTGCATAAGGCTACCATTCTGCCTTCCGAGGTTAAGACTACCTCTATCTGCATCTGCATTGCATAAGGCTATTATTCTACCTTCCAATCCGCATAAGGCTACCATTCTGCCTTCCGAGACTAAGCTCTGCCTCCAATTTTCTTCAAACTAAGCGCTATCTCAAGTACTATTTATCTCGCTTCTCTTACGGGCTAAGCTCTACCTTTCAATTCATTGAGCTCTGTCTTGTCCGCGTCATACTACTGCATCCTTCAAGGGCTGAAATATTGCCAACTCATTTGAAGGCATCATCGTTCGGAGGCACCATCTTCATAGCCCGAGAACACAATGTCGTCGCCTGATGATCTCTCTTAATCTTTTGCATATCATTATTCAAAGGCGTCATGGTTCAGAGGCACCATCCTCATAGCCCGAGAACATCATTTCATGGCCCGCGAATCCCTTATCACACGCTTCATGGCCCAGGACATCATGGCCTAAGGATATCATCCTCATCGTCCAAAGATAACATTCATGGAATAGGAATTTACATCATGTTTAAATTTATGCACAATATATGCTTGTATTGCTTATTTGCAGGTAAACCGATGATCAACGACTATCCCAACAGGAGCGATCCAACCCCAGTTCTCTTAACCATTCCCGTAAGTCGCTTTTTCGTCCAACCCTACACGTTGCATCCGTTCTTGTAAAACATCATCGGTATACTCCGCCGCTGGATCCTGAACTACATACAACCTAATTTCTGTAAAACCAGGGATATGTAGGTAGTTTCAAAGCTAGGGTGCGACTTAAGTTCTCAAATCATTTTGCTTGGTCAAAATTAGCCATTATTTCTTTATTCGAAAACTCTTTCATTTTCCCCAGGTAAAGAGGGGAAGCTGTAGATACCCAATTTTTTCTTATATATTTTAAATATGCATAAATATCTTTAAAATAGCATATATATATATTCATATATAAGAATGCCCGAGTTTTTATTATTTTTCCATAATTTTTTAAGAGTTTAAATTGATTTATTTTCTCCCTTTTTATCCATAAAATCTCCAATAATTATTTTTAAAATTATTATTTTGATAATTCATCTATTGAATTTCTATATTTATGCCAAAATTTGGCTACGGTAATTTTTATATATTTTTGCAATTACATTTAGTATTTTTAAAGCTAAATTGCATATAATTGCAATGTTGGCCTATTTTAAGATATAATTATGTTTTATATGCATAAATTGGATCCTGTATTTTTAAATTGCTAATTATGTATTCAAAATCTTATTAGCATTTTAAATTATTTTTTTAGAAATTATCTACTATTGTTTATAAATTAAATAGGGAAAAACGGGCTATTTAAATTATATCCAAATTGGCTTTCAATTATAGCCAAATCGGACACTAATTCCCAGCCTAATTTTACAATTCAAAATCCGACCCACACCTTATTAACCCATACCCAAGCCCGAAAGCTACCTATCCTTTTTAATCTCGACCGTTGATATCCCAGATCAACGGTCCACGTTAGTACTTTCCTTTTTTAATCTAACGACCCCCAAATCCTACCCCATTCTCTCATTTGCATCGCTGTAGACATGTGATTTTTGGCCCTCCCTAAGGTTTTTCATATCTTAGCATGTAAATATTTAATTTAGGCCTAATAGCGCTATTTCAATTAATTTTGACGCATTTACTTTATTTTAGCACAAGAAAAATAAAATTACAAAAAAAATATTAGTTTATGTATTTTTCATAAATTTTAGAAAAATAATACAAAAATAGTACCTTATTTTTATTTTTATATAATTTCGAAAATACAAAAATAGTTTCATGTTTAGTTTTGTTAATTAGGATTAGTTTTGGCATAGTGTAGTATTTCTATCTTATTTTAAAAGGCATTGTGTAGTCTAGGGACCCTTCTAGACTCTTCTTTAGGACCAAAAATAAATAAAAAGACCCTAAGAACTTAACACAAAAAGACCTAGGGAGTAATTGAAAAAATAAACAAAATATAAACCTAATCCATACTCCTATATAATAGTACCTATACCTAAAATAAACCTAGACCCCTAAATCCCAATCAGCCGCAAAACACCTAAAACACCTGAAGATAGGACTGACCCCCCATCTCCTCTCCTGCTCTTCTTGTTCACAGAAGAAGTAACTTGCTGCCATGGCTTTCTAGCTAAAAACAAATGCAGCTGAAATCACCTTGAACAACACTGCAAATCCCCATGAATCATACCAAAACTCCTTCATAAACAACCCTTAAAATCTTGGCAAAAATGCGGGCAGAATCAGTCTACAAAGCACGCAACCTCCAGTCAAGTTCGAGCTTCGCCGACGAGTTTTCCGTTTGGACTCCGGTCACGGTTCGGTGATCGTACAATTTCAATCGAAGCTTGCTGTTGCACTTTCATTTGGCGGAGCCTTTACTGTATGTTGGTCTGCTTTGGAATTTTTCAATATTGAAATCTAAAGAAGATTTACTACATTGAAAGGTCCATTTTGATTCATTTCATTTACATAACTTTAAAGTCTTAAGTGTTTGGCTGAAATTTTTCTTTGGTTTCATAATTATATCTTCTTGTTGCTGCTTATAACACTTATCATGGGTTAACCCACTAAAAATAGTTTATATTTTAAATTTGAGGCTCAAAGCAATAAAATGGTGCATATATTTGCGCGGAGTTTATATAGTATGCACAAGTTGCTGATTATGTTGGATTTGTTTGTTATTGAAATTTAGCTATGAAATTATTTCCTTTTGCATGGTGTTTATTTGTAGTGTTTTGATTTTATTTGTTTATGGTGTTCTTTCCCAGATGGTTCTCTTATTAGACTTTGGATTAATTGAATAATCAAAAATTTAGTTTCTAATATTGATGGACCAACTGACTCACCATTGGCCCAATAACAATAATCTTTGAAGCCTGATAGCTTTGAGAAGTATTTGATCTCATGCTGGCCCAAATGTCAATAAGGCTACAAGTCAGCCCACTTCTTCCGCAATTAGTAAATTCTTATACTTGTTCCGAATGAAGTCAGAATTAGTAACCAAGAGTAGTTTTGTTTTAGTTGATATACAACCCTTTTGGAATAATTAAGGAGTGTCGTACCATATAAAATCTCAAAATGCATGGCCCTCGCTTATTTAATCTTGAATTGATCCTTAGATTCCGAGGCGTGGCATTTAGCAAATTCCATGGCCCTCGCAAATTGCAAATGCATAGCTGCTTTAGGCGCGCGTTTAATAATATTACTTTCCTAAACTCGGGTGCACATTTGTGTGACCCAAATCCAAATCCCAACGAAGTCTAAACGTGTCAAAAACTACAGATGCATTTATGTGACGTGGTTCGAGACGTGTTTTCATGACGTTGAAAGTCTCTTTAAATAATAATAATATTATTAATAATAATAAAGCGGCTCAAAGTTAAAAAGCACATAAGCTAAAACATGTTTTGAAATCAGAAAAATCCAAATATAACAGTTGAGCGACCGTGCTAGAACCACAGAACCCGGGAATGCCTAACACCTTCTCCTGGGTTAATAGAATTCCTTACTCGGATTTCTGATTCGCAGACTATTTACAGAGTCATATTTTCCTCGGTGCGGAATTCAACCGGTGACTTGGGACACATTTAATCTCCCAAGTGGCGACTCTGAATATTAATAATAAATCCCGTTTCGATTGTCTTTTAAGTGGAAAAACTCCTTTGTGCCCTTCCCGGTGTAACGAAAAAGGAGGTGTGACAGCTCTGGCGACTCTGCTGGGGACACAAACCCAGAACTTCGGTTCAGGGTTTAAGAATTTGAGCTTAGAATAATTGTTATGTTTGGCTTTATCTGATTTTCCTTCATGTTTCCTACTAAATGTGCTAAATGCTTTACCGCTTTGATATTATCTGAACTGTATATAAACTGTGCTGAAACCCTTCTCTTCTCACCTTCGGGGATGTGCTTACTGGTGAGACTCCCTATTCTGTTAGTGTCATACCTTGAAATAAGAAAGAGGCTCGGATAAGTTACAAAGCCGGACGATCTCGCAGGTCCCCGGTACGTAGCCCCCTCGTCGACTCGAGTTGTCCTCTCGGGTACACTGTTTAGAACACATACCCAGGTTTTGAACCTAGAATAACTTGACTTCATGCCGGATCCCTAGTAGAAATGCTTATTTACATCACGTGCATTTACCTTAGGGGACTCAACACAGGGGTTGGGTCCGTCTAGGACAGGTAACCTGAAATGAAAAGCCCATCCTGATGCACCTTGTGTGTACACGCACATGCATTTATTTGTCTCGGACTTGCATGCTGACTGGCTTTGGAGTATTTGGAAAAATTGAAAAAAGAGAGAAATAGCAGTGTAGAGAGTTAATTATCTATTTTAGAAAAACAACCAATGTCAAAATAGTATCGAAACTCTGCCGAATTTTTTGAGAAAAATAAAAAAAAAGAAAAGGGAAAAGAAATTTTTTTTCAAAAGATGGTTTGTTTTATTGGTCAAGAAAAAGCAAAAAACTAAAGAGTTATATTTTCAAATAGTTTTTTGAAAAAGAAAATACAAAAAGAGTATTGTTTTCCGGAATAGTATATTTGTCAACAAAAAAGTCTTGTTTTCGAAAATAGTTAGTTTTATGTGCCCGAACTACGCAGGTTTGATTCTCATCGGATGTGAGATACGTAGGCAACCCTCATCAGGTCCAACCTCCCCTTTGCAAAAATAGCCAAAAAAATGTGTCTAAGTTTTAAATTTTGGCATGAATAAGTCAGGTGAAACCATTCTTGTCAGAAATAGCCGAATATTCCCGAAAGGGACGCCGGAAGGCTGCTTTTGCAAGGAAAGCCACCTTTTAGTCAGTTTTCAAGGTTTTGGCCAGTTAGCCAACACTGCCTTAAAATCTTCGTCCCCGAGGTGCTGAAAGGCCATGTTTGCAAAACCAGTTCTTTTATTTTAATTTGAAAAACAAGAAAAAGAGTCGTTGTTCAAGTGAATACCGTTTGGATTTTGGTCAAAATAAGCCGATCCAGCTTTGGCGGCATCTTAAACTGTTCTTGCCGAAATAGCCCTAGAGTATTTTTCAGTTGTCGAAAGGCTATTCTCGTAATAGAACGGACAAGTTTGTGAAGTGTCATAAAATAATCCTCCCCGTCCTCAAAATTCATGTGAAATTGGAAAGGGGCCACGTTTGTAAAAATAACCATTTGGTTAAAATGGGCACGTAGGGGAAAGAATCTGTCAGTTGGTTCTTGAGTTTGTATTTTTTGATTAGAGTATGTGGGTAGTTTAATGTTCGAGTCTGTATCTCGTCTTTTCGTTAGAGTTTGTTAGTTTTGTGTAAGATTGTCAGTTTTTGAATCATTGTAATCAAAGTTTGTTTTACTGTGAAAAATTGAAAGTTCCAAAATATATTTTATTGTTTTTTACCTTTTATCTTCACGAACTGCGCCCGGTCTGAATCATGCGGGGTCATGATACGTAGGCAATCTTCATAGGATTCGACCGTAACCAAATGAAAAAGGAAAAAGAAAATAAGAAGAAAAATAAGAGAGGAGAAAAGGAAAAAGAAAAGAGCGGAAAAACAAGAAAGAAAAGAGAGAAAATAAGAAATCAAGGGAATGAGAGAACCGAAACAAACAGAAAACAAAGGCAAGAATTGAAAAAGAAACAGAGAAAAGACAGAAAAAGCAAGAAAAAGAAAGGAAAAAAAAGAAAGAAAATTGCCGTTGGAAATAAAAGCCGGGATGATGCAAGCAGTCGAGCAAATGCATAATAGAGTCCGTTAAATGCTTAGGTGCATTCATTCCCCAACGTGTGGTTATCAAATTTGCTCATGCCCTAACTATTAACCAAGCTATTGTTGATGTTGAGTTCAGGCAGGTGGTTAGTCGTTTGGCATTCTGGCAACCCATTCCTACAACACCCGATCAAAAGACAATCTAAAAAGGACAGGCCAGGAATCCGATACCAGTATTGTGGACCCGGCAAAAGAGGTAGAGGTGATGGATGCTAATGCAATGAGGGAAGAAATGCATAAGTTGAGGAAGCAAATGGCTGAAATGCACTAGGCTTGGTCTAGGGGTCAGCCGACGCCAGTTTATCCTGCCAACCCAGCCTATATCCCACCTTTGGCTCAGTCTCAGGAGCCTCCTATTGTGAATTCATCTCCAGCTTTCCCGTTCTACCAATAGAGTTATGGCACTACCTCATATCCTCCCCAAGCTCCCCCACCCAAACAAAACCCTCCTCCACCAATCACCCCTGTCTTTGTGGCGCCTCCACCTAACACACTGCAAAGATCTTCCAGTGAGCCACTGTTTCAAGCTCACGACAGTCAGTACTATCCTCCCGAACCTACCTTTAAAGCTCCCGAACCATATTCTTAACCCCTCACTTTGAGCTCCCGATGGAAACTGAAAAGCCTCTTAAAAACCCGGAGCAGGAAGAGATGATTCGAAAAGTGAAAAGCCTGGAGCAGTCCTTCAGGAACATGAAAGGGTTGGGTGGCCAAGTCAGTGTGGCCTACAAAGATTTGTGTCTATTCCCGGATGTTCAGTTACCCGCAGGTTTCAAAATGCGAAAGTTCGATCTGTATGACGGGCATGGTGACCCGATGGACCACCTGAGGGGATTCTGCAGTAAAATGATAGGGGCCGGTGGGAAAGATGAATTACTGATGGCGTACTTCAGCCAGAGTCTGAGGGGGTCTGCTTTGGAATGGTATACACGTCAGGACCACGGTAGGTGGTATACTTGGGATGACTTGGCACAAGCGTTCGCTTGCCATTTTCAGTACAATCTAGAAATTGTTCTAGACCGCCTGTCACTGATAAAATTTGAGAAAAATCCCGGGGAAAGTTTCAAGGAGCATGTGTTCCGCTGGAGTGAACAGGCTACGAGGGTCGATCCTCCGATGAGGGAAAGAGAAATGGTGGACTACTTTTTGCAGGCTAGAGACAACTTACTTTGGTCACCTGGTGACGGCAATTGGCAAATATTTTAACGAAGTGGTGAAGACGGGAGCTATGGTCAAGGACGGATTGAAATCCGATAAAATCATGAGCTATTAAGCGACTAAAGCAACCACCCAGGCCATCCAAAATGGCACTGGGGTTGTGCTGGAAAGAAGAAGAAAGAAGAGGTTGCAACAGTCGAAGCTGGAGCTTGGTCCAGATCTAGAGGCCATTCACCCTACTTCCAACCCAGACCCCACCACCAAAATTTCCCATACATCCCATACTGCCCTTCACAACACTACTACCCACCACCAGTCCCATATTTTTCCGTTCACGATGCTCAAACTTATACCCAGCCTCCGGTTCATGCGCAATGGCGTGCACCGGCTCCCCAAAACATATACCCACCTCCGCAAAACACATATCCACCCCCAAGGTCTTACAGAAATCCTCCAGGATCTAGTTTCCGTGGGAATCAAGCCTTCCAGAATGAAAGCGTACAGAAGCAGAAAACATTCACTCCGCTGGGGGAGTCATATACCAGTCTTTTCCACAAATTGAGGCAGCTGGGCCTGTTGAACCCGATCGAGCCTAAAGTGCCAAATCCCCTTCCTATAAATCTGGACCAGTTAGTGAGTTGTGAATATTGTTTGGGGGCCCCCGGACATGATACAGAAAAGTGTTGGAAGTTGAAGACTACTATGCAAGAGCTCATTAACACTTGCCGAATTGAGGTTCAGGCCTCAGAGGCACCAAATATCAATCAGAATCCGTTGCCGGCTCACCATGAGGCTCAAGTGATCGAATTAATGCATAAGGGAGGAAAGCCTAAGAAACTTTCGCAAACGGTAATGATTATCCGTTCTAGCAAAACCAACTTGAATGAAAAGTCAACCAGTGAGAAAGTAGTGGTTCAGTTAAAAGGGGCAAATAACAAGCCGCTGTCATCAAAGGCTCTTGGGTCATTGAGTGGTGTGGATGGAGACGTGGGAAAGGGGTTTTATCTGTCTAAGATGTTTTCAATGTACAGAATACTCGGGTTGTCGAAAGTTAGGGAATTGAAAGTCAGGCAGAAAGTCAAACTATTCAGGGCGGTTCAGGGGAGCTGCTCAAAACAAAGCAATGCAGTGGAAGGAATTGCAACAAGAATGCCATCAACTAACCACCATTTTAAACTGATGAAATTTTCTTTGATTGAAACAGGGGCAAAAAAGTCGATTGTTCTAAAGAAACTCTCCATGAGGGAAAAACAAGCAGTAATCAGGTTCGACCGTAAAGTGTAGCTTGATACAGAATAGTCAAGAATAGCATTAGGGGAATATAAGTTGGTTGCAAAGTTTGCATGTTTAGGATAAAATTCAAGTTGAAGTTGTCAGGACCTTCCTGGATAATAGGATGTAGTTTAAAGTCCTTGTAGATAACATGATTTAGTGAAAAGTAATACCTTAGGTTCGTAATTGTTAGGAGCTGTCAGGATCTTCCTGGATAATAGGATATAGTTTAAAGTCCTTGTAGATAACATGATGTAGTGAGAAGTAATACCTTAGGTTCGTAATTGTTAGGAGCTGTCAGGACCTTCCTGGATAATATGATGTAGTTTAAAGTCCTTGTAGACAACATGATATAGTGAGAAGTAATACCTTAGGTTCGTAATTGTTAGGAGTTGTCAGGACCTTCCTGGATAATAGGATGTAGTTTAAAACCCTTGTATATAACATGATGTAGTGAGAGTAATACCTTAGGTTCGTAATTGTTAGGAGTTGTCAGGACCTCCCTGGATAATAGGATTTAGCTTTCAATTCTTAGTAATATTTGGTAATATGATTCAGTTTAAACACTCACCCATACACCCAGTTTCCAAACTGGGGTAGAAAGTTTTCTTTGGCTTGTATGTTTGTGTGAAGTCAGGAGCCTGCCTGGACAACAGAGGAGTATATTTCATGTTTGAAGTCAGGAGCCCGCCTGGAGAATAGAGGAATACAGTTCAAGTTGTGAAGTCAGGAGTCTGCCTGGAGAACAGAGACATGCATTTCGGATCTCAGTAGGCAATAGTCCGCCCTGAGAACAGAGGCATACAATCCAAGTTTCAGCAGTCAGGAGCCCGCCTGAAGAACAAAGGTGTTACAATTCGATTTTTAGTTTTCTATCAATTTCTTTGTTTATTTTGAAGTCAGGAGCCTGCCTGGAGAACAGAGGTATACAATTCAAATTTCAAAAGTCAGGAGCCCGCCTGGAGAACAGAGGCATACAATCCAAGTTTCAGCAGTCAGGAGCCCGCCTGAAGAACAGAGGTATTACAATTCAAGTTTTACTTTTCAATTCTAATTAATATCTCGTAACATGCACCCAGTTTCCAAACTGGGGCAAAAAGTTTTCTTCATCTTGTATGTTTGTGTGAAGTCAGGAGCCCGCCTGAAGAAAAAAGGTGTTACAATTCGATTTTTAGTTTTCTATCAATTTGTTTGTTTATTTTGAAGTCAGGAGCCCGCCTGGAGAACAGAGGTATACAATTCAAATTTCAAAAGTCAAGAGCCCGCCTGGAGAACAGAGGCATACAATCCAAATTTCAGCAGTCAGGAGCCTGCCTGAAGAACAGAGGTATTACAATTCAAGTTTTAGTTTTCAATTCTAATTAATATCTCATAACATGCACCCAGTTTCCAAACTGGGGCAGAAAGTTTTCTTCGTCTTGTATGTTTGTGTGAAGTCAGGAGCCCGCCTGGACAACAAAGGAGTATATTTCAAGTTTGAAGTCAGGAGCCTGCCTGGAGAACAAAGGAATACAATTCAAGTTGTGAAGTCAGGCGCCTACCTAGAGAACAAGGGAATACTTTTCAAGTTCATCAATCAGGAGCTCACCAGGAGAACAAGGGAATACTTTTGGAGTTCAGCAATCAGGAGCCCACTTGGAGAACAAGGGAATACTTTTCGAGTTCAGCAATCAGGAGCCCACCTGGAGAACAAGGGACTACTTTTCGAGTTTAGCAATCAGGCGCTCACCTGGAGAACAAGGGAATACATTTCAAGTTCAGAAGTCAGGCGCCCACCTGGAGAACAAGAGAATACATTTCAAGTCAGCTGTCAGGCGCCCACCTGGAGAACAAGGGAATACATTTCAAGTTCAGCAATCAGGCGCCCACCTGGAAAACAAGGGAAGTACAATTCAAGTTTTAGCTTTCAAATTTTTAGTAATATTTGGTAACATGACGTGCCCAGCCACCAAACTGGGGCAAAAAATCTTCTTTGGTTGTCTATTTTGTTGAAATCAGGTGCCCACCTGGAGAACAAGGGAATACATTTTTAGTTCAGCAATCAGGCGCACACCTGGAGAACAAGGGAATACATTTCAAATTTCAGCAATCAGGCGCCCACCTGGAGAACAAGGGAATACATTTCAAGCTTCAGCAATCAGGCGCCCACCTGAAGAATAGGGGAATACATTTCAAGTTCACCAATCAGGTGCCCACCTGGAGAACAAGGGAAGTACAATACAAGTTTAGCTTTCAAAATTTTAGTAATATTTTGTAACATGATGCGCCCAGCCACCAAACTGGGCAGAAAATCTTCTTTGTTTGTCTATTTTGTTGAAATTAGGCGCCCACCAGGAGAATAAGAGAATACATTCAAGTCAGTAACCAAGAGCCCGCCTGGAGAACAGAGGCATATATTTCAAGTTTTAGCAGTCAGGAGACCACCTGGAGAACAGAGGCATATATTTCAAGTTTTAGCAATCAGGAGCCCGTCTGGAGAACATTTATTTCACGTTATAGCAGTCAGGAGCCCGCCTGGAGAACAGAGGCATATATTTCAAAATTTTAGCAGTTAGGAGCCCGCCTGGAGAACGGAGGCATATATTTCAAGATTTTAGCAGTCAGGAGCTCACCTGGAGAACAGAGGCATATATTTCAAGTTTTAGGAGTCAGGAGCCCGCCTGGAGAACAGAGGCATATTTTTCAAGTTTAAGCAGTCAGCAGCCCGCCTGGAGAACAGATGCATATATTTCAAGTTTTAATGGTCAAGCATCACTTGGAGGAAGGGCAAAATACTTCAAAATGCAATTCAAGTCAGCAACAAAAGAGGCTTGCGGAAAGAATGCGATTCAACAGTCCGAGATAATCAGCGAAAATTAGTCACAATCCAAAATAACAAAAGAAGAGGAGAAACAAAAGAAGGAAAAAGTGAATCCAAATGCAGAAGTAGAAAAAGATGTGAATTGGTTAAGAGATAATTCGAATCACAAGCATGGTGTGGTGTCCGGGTTTGGTCCGAAAAGCTAAGGAAGAATGAATTAGCACCTGCAACTAGCTACCGTCAAGGTTCAGATCAAAAGTCTACATGAAGAACCATTCAAGACTCAGATCAAGCTTCAGAAGATTTATAGATAGGAATCATGTAACTCGTAGTTGACAGGCTTAGCTAGTCTTTTTCATGTTTTGATTTTTTATGTAATAACAGGACTGCGGACCGGAACCTCGGCGGAACGGCACCTCGGCTGACTCTCCAACTCGGCATACTCCGTCACCTCACTCACATCTGAACTACACGTGGCCTGATTCCTTTATAGCCAAGGATATGTAGGCAGCTCAGATACGAGGACTCGGTCACATTCCCCTTTTCTCTTAGTTTTAGTCCCTCCAAATAAGGGTCGGGTCAAAAAACTTGTCTAGTCGTTCTTTGTTTGAAAATTCTTCATGTTTCCAGTCAAAGAGGGGCAGCTGCAGACATGTGATTTTTGACCCTCCCCAATATTTTTCATATCTTAGCATGTAAATATTTAATTTAGGCCTAATAGCGCTATTTCAATTAATTTTGATGCTTTTACTTTATTTTAGCACAAAAAAAATAAAAATTACAAAAAAATATATTTGTTTATGTATTTTTCATAAATTTTAAAAAAACAATACAAAAATAGTACCTTATTTTTATCTTTATATAATTTCGAAAATACAAAAATAGTTTCATGTTTAGTTTAGTTAATTAGGATTAGTTTTGGCATAGTGTAGTATTTCTATCTTATTTTAAAAGGCATTGTATAGTCTAGGGACCCTTCTAGACTCTTCTTTAGGATAAAAAATAAATAAAAATACCCAAAGAACTTAACACAAAAAGACCTAGGGACTAATTGGCAAAATACACAAAATATAAACCTAATCCATACTCCTATATAATAGTACCTACACCTAAAATAAACCTAGACCCCTAAATCCTAATCAGCCACAATACACCAAAAACACCTGAAGATCGGACCGACCCCCCCATCTCGTCTCCCGCTCTTCTTCATCACAGAAGAAGTAACTTGCTGCCATGTCTTTCTAGCCAAAAACAAATACAGTTGAAATCACCTTGAACAACACTGCAAATCCTCCAATAATCATACCTAAACTCCCTCAGAAACAACCGTTAAAATCTTGGCCAAAAAAGTGGGCATAATCAGTCTACAAAGCACGCAAACTCCAGTTGAGTCCGAGCTTCGCCGACAAGTTTTCTATTTGGACTTTGGTCACGGTTCGGTGTTCGTACAATTTCTATCGGAGCTTGCTGTTGCACTTTCATTTGGCGGAGCCTTTACTGTACGTTGGTCTGCTTTGGAATTTTTCAATATTGAAATCTAAAGAAGATTTACTACATTGAAAGGTCCGTTTTGATTCATTTCATTTACATGACTTTAACGTCTTAAGTGTTTGGCTGAAATTTTTCTTTGGTTTCATAATTATATCTTCTTGTTGCTGCTTATTACACTTATCATGGATTAACCCACTAAAAATATTTTTATATTTTCTATTTGAGGCTCAAAGCAATAAAATGGTGCATATATTTGAGCGGAGTTTATATAGTATGCACAAATTGCTGATTATGTTGGATTTGTATATTATTGAAATTTAGCTGTGAAATTATTTCCTTTTGCTTGGTGTTTATTTGTAGTATTTTGATTTCATTTGTTTATGGTGTTTTTTCCCAGATGGTTCTCTTATTAGACTTTAGATTAATTGAATAATCAAAAATTTAGTTTCTAATACTGATGGGCCAATTGACTCACCATTGGCCCAATAACAATAATCTTTGAAGCCTGATAGCTTTGAGAAGTATTTGATCTCATGCTGGCCCCAATGTCAATAAGGCTACAAGTCAGCCCACTTCTTCCGCAATTAGTAAATTCTTATACTTGTTCCGAATGAAGTCAGAATTAGTAACCAAGAGCAGTTTTGTTTTAGTTGATATACAACCCTTTTGGAATAATTAAGGAGTTTCGTGCCACATAAAATCTCAAAATGCATGGCCCTCGCTTATTTAATCTTGAATTGATCCTTAGATTCTGAGGTGTGTCATTTAGCAAATTCCATGGCCCTCGCAAAGTACAAATGCATAGCTGCTTTAGGCGCGAATTTAATAATATTACTTTCCTAAACTCGGGTGCACATTTATGTGACCCAAATCCAAATCCAAACGAAGTTGAAATGTGTCAAAAATCACGGGTGCATTTATGTGACGTGGTTGGAGACGTATTTTCATGACATTGCAAGTCTCTTTAAATAATAATAATAATAATAATAATAATAATAATAAAGCGGTTCAAAGTTAAAAAGCACATAAGTTAAAATATGTTTTGAAATCAGATAAATCCAAATATAAGAGTTGAGCGACCGTGCTAGAACCACGGAACCCGGGAATGCCTAACACCTTCTCCCGAGTTAACAGAATTCCTTACTCGGATTTCTGATTCGCGGACTGTTTACAGAGTCATATTTTTCTCGGTTCGGAATTCAACCGATGACTTGGGACACCATTAATCTCCCAAGTGGTGATTCTGAATATTAATAATTAATCCCGTTCCGATTGTCCTTTAAGTGGAAAAACTCCTTTATGCCCTTCCGGGTGTAGAAAAAAGGTGGTGTGACAATCTCCTTTAAATCCTCTCCTCCTATATTCTCTCTGAGACACCCTCAAATCCTAATCGCCGTCACCGGCAAGTACCTCCTTCCTTTGGTATTTTTGTGCCTTCTCCGACCACCTCTGGTCTCCTATACTTCATGGCTCTTTGACTTCATGAGTCGTTGAGAATATCTCAAGGAAAGCCAATCTGTTCCTATTTGAAACTCGTTTATTGGCCTGTCTCTGGCCATTTTCGTTCGTAAGAAAGGATTTCCTTTGGTTTTTCGTTTGAATCCATGAGTTTTTAACCGATTCTCTTCATCTCTACTATTTTCTAAAAATTCTAGTTCGCTACTGCTCGATTCTTCTCAGATCTTTATAGATCTGAGGTGATTCAAGTATTATTAAGCATTTTCCTTTTAAAAATCCCCTGTTTTAAATAACTGTTTTGATTTTAGTCATTTTTTTCTAAACTAGGGTTTCTGAAAATCCTTTCTTCAAAACACTTTTTGGTTTAAGTGTTTAGTTCCCTATGTCTATGTATTTTGACTGATTTTGTTGAGTTCTTCCTTAACCTTAACTAGCTTATGCTAAAACCCACAATTTTTGACACTTTGTTTCGATTATGAACTTGTCCGTGTTATTTGATACATGCCAATGTTCTATGATTTGATTTACATGATTACTTCCTCGATTAATTATAATATCTTGTGATTTTACCCTAATATGCCTCTATTAGGGTTTCAGATTCGATTCTTTCTGTTTATACTTGGCTTATTTGCTTATTCATGGAAAACCTATATCATTTTTCCTAAATTAGTATTATTGTGAATCCTTATTCACTGATTTGCTATTGTAATACCTATATACTAATTTATGGTTATTTCCTATTTCTACGACATTTGATTGTTTCTTGCCCTATTTACGATTAATTTTGGTACTTGCTGATTCTTATTGATTGTTCCCTTAATTGTGATTTTGTTCATTTACCCTTAATTACACACCCCGTACTTAAGTATTTAATTTTCTTTCCTTGATTGTATTCCCTGCTTTTTATCATAAACTGGTCAGCCTTTATTAGAAGAAAACCTTGCTGATTTTATGCATGATTAATTATGTAAGTTTCCCTAATTACTAAATGATGGATTCTTTACCTTATTTTACTCTGGTCTCAACTACTATTTATGCTAATTGATTATTTACCTTATTTTACTCTGGTCTCAACTACTATTTATGCTCTCCTCCATTCTCACTTTGACATACGAACAATAGTTTAGAATGCACTCACAGACACTCAAACTCTCTCTTCTTTCTCTGCTTGTGAAACTCTACTTACTTTACTTTCTGCACTTTGCTACCTTAACTGATATGTTCCTAGTTCAATTATGAGACTCAAAATTATGTGTTCCGTACATATACATCCATGCTGTTACTGTACTAATTATTCAATCTATTTCTATGTTTGCTATTATTAAGCATGTCTAAATTCTGCCTATGTGTTATCATCATATCAGACTTTATTTAGTTCTTTGATACTTGTCCAGCATGTTCACTTAGTTCCCTTACCTTCTCCCTTAACTGGTATAACCATGTAGTCACTTTGTCTTCTAGTGCATTCTACTGGCCCTAATGGTATGTCAAATTTTGTTCAACAAAACTCTTGTCTTCAACATGATCCTGCTGCATTCTTCCCTATATTTTAAATATTTGTTACCATGACTGATTTGTTAAATAGAGTCATAGTTGTTCTGTACATTTGTTGTATCAAATGTTTTCCTTATTTATGTGGTTTCAAACCTATATGTTCCCAATCCCTTCACCCCTATTTGTAATTGTCAAGTAAATCTGGGTATTCTATGGTTAATTGGGTTATTTCGCTGAGTATGCTTTTCTCAAAGAATGATTTCAAAATTGCTACTCCTACTCCTAGAAATCTTATAACTCCTAGCATCTTTTAAAAAAAACTATTTCTGAACCTTTTCATTTCTAAACTGTTTTACTAAGTCTTTTATCACTATGTCAAGTACCCTCACTCTACTCTTGGACTACTAAGTACTGCCCCTTTTGTGTGAGCCTTGCCTTGGGACCCTTGAGCTCCCTCTGAACTTGGACACATGAAAGCTGGCCTTTCCACACTGCACTTACTCTGTCTAGGCTATGGAACAATCTTGGCACTTGAGGTGATTTATTACATTACTCAGGGAGGAAGTCCTAATCAGGTGCTGAGAGTATGGGCCTGTTTTCAGGATCTCTATAGTGTAACTTTTTATTTTCTACTTGTGTAATTCATTTCAGTATTGGTCTGTAATAATCTGTTATAAACAAGTATTGGGGCTGGCTAGTGAAAAGATATGGTGTAAATATGCATGCCATAGTTGTTAAGGGTAGAAAACATGTTATTAGGTTTACATTCCTAATTGCACAATAGAAACCATGCTTAGGATTCATACATGAATTTGAAGTATGCTCTTAGGTCCCATGTTTATTGTTTCAGTATATGCACTTTACCATTCCGTTATCCGCTACCACGTACACTTAGAGATCCTGTCTTATGATGAAAACAATGCTAATATACAGGTCATTTCCATATCTTATGCATATTCTGAAAGTATGTAGAATTTATGCATTTAGAAAAAATCCTGCTTAGGTCGTGCATATACATCACTCTGCATTTTTTTGCATTCGGTATCATGCTTTAGAATTACATTCATATCCGTTTAGGCATCTCTAGTTTAATTAGTGATAAAAATAGATTAACCCAGCTGGTAATAATTCCGGAATTCTAAACACTTAGAACATCATGTTTAGTAATACAATTCAAACAGTCTTCTCTAAGTAACCCTGATAACTGGAACACTATTTTACACCTAGGCAAGCCTTCGGTGCTAAATTTATCAAAACTAGAAACATGCTTATTTATGTATGCTTCTTAATTATCGACTGGTTTAAGATTAATATGCACCCTTGATTCAGACTTCTTTTCTGAGTCATGTGATAAATTTGATTTTGCTGTTATCACCTAGATACCATGCTTAGGATCTAAATTTAGACCTTAATTGTGTATGAGTCATGCTGTTTATGTGTAATGTGTGTGGAGGCATATCTAAGCCTTTCATTTGTCTTCCATGCTCCCCTTAATTGAAGTGTTTATTATATGTTGCCTTGGTATTTTACCTTTATACCTAAGGGTCTGCCTAGAACCCCCCTCATAAGATATGAGTCCTAAATTCCTCCGGGATTGATAGGAATGGAGGGGTAACAACATGCAATAGGGTTCTAGACCAACCCTCGATTTAATTACCTTCACATGGCGGGAAAGGGTAGATATAGATATGATGACCGCAGTGTTAATACCACGTGTAGCTTCTCTTTGAGCAGTGTCGTACCAGGTATTGGAATGATGTGATCCATATTATAAACAAACCTTGGAAACCCTTCTTACATTTACAAATATGCTTAGATTGTAATTCTTTTCAAAATCTTCTGTTTCATCAATTGCTTTTCAAAACACATGTGTATTTAAAGTTAAATCCCCACTATTTGAGCCATACATTTTTATTTGCTAATTTATAAATTCACAAAAACTATTTGGCCGGGAACCGCACTAGTGGATCCGGAAGGGTGCCTAACACCTTCCCCTTAGGATAATTTCAAGCCCTTACCGTATCTATGATTACCAAATATAGTTATAAATGAACCCTATAGGTGCCCTCACACACCTTAAATCGTTAGGTGGCGACTCTTTAAAAATTCAAACCCCTTCCCAAAAGGAACGATTCATCCCAACCAAATGCTATAAACCCAATTTGGAAAGAAAAAATAGGGCGCGAGATCGACTCTAATGAATCTTACTTGAAGGAAGTGGTACAACTGATGAGCTCTGTGGTAGAAGAAGGTCACGCCAAGGTAAACTCGACAAGATTGACTTGGGATTGGAGAAACAAACACATAGACTACCTGAAGACATGAAGATTACTATCCGATCCCAAGGATTTTAGAGCCCTGCTCACCAAAGCTGCCACGTTCAACTTGGTTGAGGGGAAATTTTTAGAAGCTCCTTTTTCAGCCCGCTAGCTATGTGTTTGGGTCCAGGGGAGACTGATTACGCTGTGAGAGAGGTCCACGATGGTGCTTGTGCAAACCACTCAGGAGCAGAATCCCCGATTCGGAAGTTAATAAGAGTCGTTTACTACTGGAACGAGATGGAGAAAGATGTGAAAGGCTTCGTACGAAAATGCAATGAATGTCAAAGACATGCCCTGCTTCACCTAGTCCTATAGCCATAGTTATTTATGAAATGAGAGATGGACATCGTCGGTCCCCTGCCATGGGTTCACGGTAAAGACAAATATATACTGCTCATGACTGATTATTTCTCCATGTTGGTCGAAGCTTAGGCGTTCGAGAAGGTTCAGGAGAAATAGGTCATCGATTTATTTGGGATCACATAATATGTTGATTTGGGAAACCGACATAGATCATTTGCGATATTGGAAAACAATTTGTTGGCAGCAAGGGAAGTAATTTTCTTGAGAACCACAAAATCAAAAAGATATTTTTAACTCCTCAGCACTCAAGTAGAGATGGACAAGTTGAGTCAACGTATAAAACTATATTCCAAAGCTTGAAAGAGGCTGACTAATTCGAAGGGAAATTGGAAATAAATCTTGACAAAAATCATATGGCCATACAGAACGACTTCGAAGTCGAGTACCTTAGTGACCTTGTTCTCTCTAGTTTACAGCATGGAAGCCTTAATCTTGGTCGAGGTGGATGAATTAAGCCTAAGGTTCCAGTATGCTATTGAAATGCCAAACGGTGAGGCCATGACCATGAGTTTGGGCTTATTGGACGAAAGGCAAGAAGACGCCATAGTCCAATTAGCTACCCAAAAGCAGCAAGTTAGGAGGTACGACAACCAAAGAGCTAACTTTCAACATTTCCAACTTGGTGTTGAGGAAGTAACACTACACACTAAGAAACTGAATGAGGGGAAACTGGGGCCGAATAAAGAAGGACTGTATAGAGCTGCTAAAATAATTGAGAAAGGTTCATATAAACTCGAGTCAGGAAATAGTGTATAACTATCGAGCAACTAGAATGCGGAACACTAAAAATGGTGCTACTTCTAAGGTACAACATAATTCCCTTTGAAATTAGTTATGCTTCGGATCACCTTATGCAGGTACTCGACAGGGGGAAAATATGACAATTAAGTTTGAAATAACGTGTCGTACTCTTTTTTTGTTGAACCAATTTTTCCCAAAGTGGGGTTTACGACAAGGTTTTAACGAGGCAACAGTAAACATGCTACCTTAGTTCCGAAGGCCGGTCTAAAGTCAAAGTTGCTGATTATCTATACCTGACCAACAATATTGGAGCACTCACAAGTTTGGTCTCAAATATTAAAGGCCATTACCCCCTAAGTTAGGATCTTTACAAGGTGTTACTATTTAATATTTTAAAGCCAAGGCTTGATGATTAGGATTTGTTGTAAGGGTCAGACGGTCAAACAAACCGTACCCATGTAGTCCGTTCTTGCCTTGAAAAAAGGCTTATGCACCACCGGTTACGTACTCTACATGCAAAGAAATGAAAGAAATTTGCCCTCTATATTTTATCACTATGAATTTTGCACCATTGATACATTCGTTGAGTTACTTTGAAAAAATAACGGATCCTAAATCCTAAAGCGTACGCGCCATCCCGACGGGGGAACTGTCATCCGATAAAAAGATCGGATAGCCTAGGCTATCGAATACCGAACGCATCGAGCCTATTATGCGGGCCCACATATGAAAGTCTATGGTCAACTTAAAATGGTTCAGAGACGTCCAAGTCAGTACTCAAAAAGTAAGGCCCTTACATACGATTAAAAACTATTGAAAGGTTACCCTCGACAAAACACAATCATGTATAACTAAAACACTCAAGTATCTTAAAGGTCTTCGTTATTATCAAAACGGGACCTTGTTCGGGCATCCATCGAACATGTACTCCAGATATTGTCCAATTCTATGATAAGGCATTAATGACGATCTTCAAATAAAAAGTTGGAAACAGATACTGAAAAATAAAAGATACATCATTGTCGAAGGAAAAACTTTATATATTCCAAAAATATTTACAAAGGCACGATTAAATAGCCTCAAAATAAATAGAAAAGAAATATACAAAAGAGAGAAAAAAGAGAAGCTAAGGCATCTACGCCTAATCTTCACAGAGCCTGGCTCAGCACCAGTACCCTCGGGCTCATATAGCTCTTTTGCATTGGCAAGTTTCTTGGCCTCTTCAATCTCGGCCAATACATCAAACCCTTGGGCATGAATGTTCTTGAGGGTCTCCCTCCCGAACATCCACTTCACATACTGGGCCTCGGTAATTTCCATGTCGGTTTTGCATTCGAACAGCATATCCTTGACCTCAGAGGAATCAATCGAAGCGACCTCTAACTTGGACTTGAGAGCAGTATACTCCCTGCCAAGGTTGTCCTATTTTGAAACCTCCTAACCTAGTTGAGCTTGAAGCTTATTGTTTAACCGAGACCATTTGTTGGCCTTTTCCTTCATCACCCGGAGTTGGTTGCTGAGAACACTGTACATGTCCTTTTGTCGGACTTGCTCCTTGAGCTCAAACTCAAGTTGGCTGACTTCCATCCGAGACAGATGGAAGCTTTCATGGTGGAGCACTGAATCTTGAAAAATAAATCGAGATGATCACGAGTATACACTAAAGTTAAAAAAGATGCACGAAGGGCACAAGGAAAGGGAAACTTACCTAGTTTAGCGCCTGTTGGGCCTCATTGAAGAGGCTCGATATGCTCGTTGTGAGCACGTGATTTTTGCCCTAAAGCAATTTTATTCCAAAAAGATCCAAATAAATAATTTCTTATTATTTTACCATTTTTATGGATTTTTGTTGAAATTGGTGTTAATTGTTGCATTTTAATTTATACTAAAGAATAAATATAAAAATACAAAAAATAAACATACATTAGGGGATTTAATTTTACAAATCTAGTATTAATTCATTTTTAAATAAAAATCAAAATAAAATTAACATTTTGCACTTTAATTGAAATTACCAAAAAAATAGAAATATAATCAGAAAATAAATACAAAATACAAAAGAAAAATACAGAAAGACAGAAAAATAAAATACAGAAAAATAAAATACAGAAAAATAGAAATAAAAAAAATAATACAAATAATACAAGTGAGAATAATTGTACAAAATATACAAAGACAAAGGAAAATAATTTGGGCCAAACAACCCCTCAAGCCCAAAACAAATTAAAATAACCCAGTCTACCAGCCTAGCCCAAACCCGGTCAGCCTAATAATATTCTAAACGACCCCGTTTAAATAAAAGATCTGGGCCGTTCACTCAACTGATCCAACAGACATGTGTTGAAGGCCCTTTAACAAAGGAACGACGTCGTATAATAACATTGATCTGAGCCGTTCGTTCAATTGATCCAGTGGCCAGGATTAAGTCGTCATTTAATCAAACGACGCCGTCTCGAGGGCAAAAGATCTCAACCATTGATTTTTCCCAATCCAACGGTTCAAAATTACAAGCGGTCTTTTAATATGATATAATATTATAACCCTATATCATTTCATCTCCTTCTTCCCTTGATTCAAACCCTAGCCGCCCCCTTTTCTCTCAATATCTCGCCGGAACCCTCGCCGGCGAGAGACGCCATATCCTCCGATCAACCTCCAAAATACACCCCTGAACCACCATGAGTTCCTTGTTACACCCCTCTACCCCGTTTCCCTCAAAACACACCGGAAATCCTCGAATATTAGATTTAGTGTCGCCGGAACCCTACTCCGGCGAACACAACTTAAGCCAAACCTTTCACCACTAACACCCTGGACACCTCTTAACACCCTCTTCCCACCCATGCACCCCGTTTGTCTCGAATCAGCCCCCTTTTTCTGGAATATCTAATTAAACATCGCTTGAACCCTAGTTCCGGCAAATAACCTTTTATCCAAAAATAGCCAAAATCATCATAAGCATTTCTTGATTCCTTTAACCCATATCTGAAGTTATTAAGTCCCAAACCTCACTAGAAAAACCAAAATATAAGTTTGCCTGGAAAGTCAAAAAACCTGAAGAAAGAAAGAATGGAAGAAAGAAGGAAAGGAAGAAAGAAAGAAAGAAAGAAAGAAAAGCCAAGAAAAATAACGAAAAAGAAGCTAAGTGATTTGTTCTCTTTATTCTTTGATTTCCCTTTTTATTTTCTGTGTATGCCTGTTTGTTCCTTCGTCTTTGATTCTTGATTCTTTTTTATTACTTCTTTATTTTTGTTCGGATAAAGTTGATACAGTTATGAAGGTTAAAAAAAAAAGATAAAATGCTAGAAAATAATTTCTAATTACTGGAATTTGAGTCGATTATTTGAGACTGATATTAATTAGGGTTAACAATAGTTAGATTTTCTTTAAAGGTTTAGAGCTTGACTATTATGATTTTGATCTCTGTTTTGTTTTGTTAAATTGAGATTGATAATTGAAAGTTTAAATTTTCAGTAAATATTGTTTATGTTAGTTAAATAATTGATTAGGGTTATTGGTTATAGCTGATTAGACCCTATTTTGGTAGTTCTGAAAAATAGTTTTAGGGTAATTTCATAAAAAAGGCTAAACAAGACAAGGGCAGAAGGGTAAAAGGGCAGTGGGGTCGTGGGGTAAATAGGGTGTAGTATCAGGGTTAGTTTGGGGATAAAAATAGTTTAAATGTAATAATTCTTAAGAAGTAGGGGCAGTATGGGTAATGTGAAAGGGCAGTTCAGTGAAAATCACTTAGAAATAGGGGCAATTAAGGGATTGTCTAAGGGAAGAATGTTCTAGATGGGGTCATTAGTATATTTCTTCAAAAAGTAGGGGTAATTAGTTGAATAAAATAATAAAGAGTAGGGGTAAAATATAAAATAGGAGGGACCAATGCATAATTACTGAGATTTAAATTTCCCTCCTTTTTGAACTTTATAAATAGTCACACCTAGGCCTTTAGAAAGGGGTTCTGAATTTTGAAAAGCTTTGAAGTCTCCAAATACCTAAT